>JAOYNU010062882.1:0-82005 GCA_026745395.1 Tympanopsis confertula | reverse complement strand
CAGGAGACAGCCATCCGGGATCTTGCCCTCGCTGTCCGCCTGCTGGATGGTCTTCTTGGCGCCCCCCCCGGGCAGCACAGGGTGCCACACCTTTGGGCCGGGCACGACGTAGGCGGCATAGCTGGCGGCGGCGGCGTCTCCAAAGAGATCAAACGTGAGGGCTGGCTCGTCGGCGCTGACGTGGCCTGGGATGCTGACGAGCTGGGCCGAGGGGATGTCGGCGAGCCCAGCGGCGGACGGGGCGCCGGTCTCGACAAAGATCTGGGCGCACCCGACATAGAACTGCGGGTCGCCGCGGTAGGCCTGGTGCAGGGCCAGCAGCTCGGACCGCACAAGGTAGTTGCCCGGCGGGATGCCGGACGGGATCGTGACCGAGAGCAGGCCGCCGTTGTCGATGAGCTTCTCGGTGCACCACTTGCCAGCGGCCGGGTCGTATCCGTGCTCAAAGAACTTGAACCATCCCGCGCCGGCGGCGGCAGCGGCCTGGTCCAGGCTCTTGAGGTAGAAGGCGCAGGGGCCCTTGTGGTTCGCGGCCAGGGAGCCCGGCTTCTCGCCGGCGGGATACACGCGGTACTCAAACGTGAGCTTGTCGCCGCTCTCGGCGGGACAGCTGAAGGCCACGGCGGTGTTTCCATCGCGGCCTGCCAGCACATGATCGGCAAGGTCAGTCGGTTGCTGGGGGGAATAGGAGAGAGAGATATATATGTATGTATGGATATATATATATACGTACCGCAGGCCATGTCGTCCGTGTCCAGGCCCTTGATGGGCGCAGTGGCGGTGGTGCCGTCCTTGTCCATGCGCACGCAGCTGCCATCGCCAATTCGCTTCTCGTTTACAAAGACTGTGGTGAAGAGAGTGTGGGCGGAAGCTGAGGCGGCCAGGAGGCCGGCTGTGACGGCGGAGGCGGAGAGCCTCATGATGAAGAGCAAGATATCGAGACAAATGAAGTCAACTTGAAGTGGTGGGCGAGTGAGCGTGAGTGGGCGAGTCGAGTTCAACCTGACCAAAGAGAAAAGCAAAGAAAAGCAAACAAGGGGCCTCTGTATCCCTGAAGAAAAACCTGTCAAGTGGCGACATGACTTGCTTTATTTGCCTGTCTTGGGGGGCAATTTATACATGTATCAGTCCCACGCCCTCTGTGCTTGCTTGTTGCTTGTTGCAGAGACACGACGAGGCACTCACAAAGCGTGCATTCTGTTTTGTTCTATTTTATCCTATTTTGCGATTTTCTGCTCCCCGCCACGGCGCAATCTGGTCTTGCCGACGGGACGGACGGACGGGATCAAATTAATAAACGAATAGATGAGTGAGCAAATGTCCAACCGTCGTCCCCCTGTACACGACATATATCACACCTCACCCAGACTTGGCTGCGTGATGGCCGCAGAGTCAGTCGTCTGTCGTTCATGTGGATATTGATCGATCAATCGCCCGGGCCTGCAGGCTTGACTCGAGGCCGCCACATTCTGCCCCTGGGTTTCATCTGCGTCGTGTGTAGCCATGTGCGAGACGGAGACGTGGAAGCCTGGGCGGCAGAGGCAAGAGAGCCAAGAGAAAGAGAGCCAAGAGAAGAGAGCCAAGAGAAAGAGAGCCAAGAGAAGAGAGAAAGAGAGCCAAGACTGTGTACGACGGCACCGCCGCCCAGGAGACGCCACATTGCTTCGGCAGCGATGTGACCGTTTTGGTCATTGGGTTTCCGGCCTGGAAAACCATATACCCACCCATCCATCCGTTGTCGTGGGCGTTTACCATGGGGCAGTTTCGGGACGATCAGGGCGATCGGGACGATCGGGGGCTTTCGCAGCCAAGATATGTTCCTGCTTCTGCTCACTGCCTCTTCTCCTGAGCGGAGCACTCGATCATAATCGAATACAAGCATATACAATCGTACATACATGCCCCAGCCATCCATTGCGCTGCTGCATATCCATCTTGAACACCAATGATCGGACCAAGCTTCGTCCAAGTAAACTTGCAATAAGCTTAAGCACGGATGGAGAAGAGTGGAGATTATTCCTTTTCTATCTGAAAACCCAACCGACGAGCGCGCAAAACTAAAGAACCGCCAGATTGCCGCCCTCGAGCATGCGGGCAACGCAACAATCATCGGTTATATGCAGGTGCCATCTCTCTCTCCTTTTTTGTCTTTGTTCTCTCCGATATGTACCATTATGAACAAGTATTGTACAACAGCATCGTCATCGTCGTCGGGGGGCAACATGGTGCTTTCGCTTTCGCTTTCGCTTTTTCTTCTCTTCTTCCCCCCGTTCCCTGATTGTGTGTTTTCCCGTCTTTTACTCGTTGATCTTGGCGAGAATGCTGAGGAAGACATGATGTGTTAGCAGAGGAAGACACCATGAACATACATGTGTATATATGCATGTGTGTATATGTATATGCAGTGCATGATCGCATCATTTCCCAGGTACTCACTCGCTGTCCCGGAAGAGGTGGAACTCATCCTCGCCAACCTTGACCGGCGACCCGCCGTACTGCGGGATCAGCACACGGTCGCCCGCCGCGACGCCCATGGGGAGCCGCCTGCCGTCCTTGTCGAGCCCGCCAGGGCCGACCGCGAGCACCTTGCCCTCGTTGAGCTCCTTGACGCTCGACTCGGGCAGGAAGATGCCGCTGGCCGTCTTGGTGTCGGCCTTGACGCGCTGCACGAGCACGCGGTCCAGGAGAGGGACGAGCGAGCGGATCGACCGGATCGACGTGGCCTGTTTGGATGCGTGGCCTCGTCAGTTCACAGTCCACTGTACCCTGCCTTGGGAGGCTTTGTCGCCTTCGAACCGTGACGGGGGCAGACGTACCATTGCGACGGCTTTGAGAGCTTGTCTTGAAGTTGTAAAAACGGTTACTTTACACGTCTGGTATGGCCTTTGATTTTTTTTCTTCTTTTTCCTTGCAATTCAATGGCTTGTCGAAGGGGGGAGAGAAAAAAAAACGATCGACGGGCAGCTTCCAAGAGCTTCTGGAATCATTGCAGCAATTTTCTCGTCAAAGTTGGCCGCCAGCTGGCCGCCAGCTGCTGTGGTAAATAAGGCGAATGAAAAAAAAAAAAAAAAAAAATAGGCCGTGATGGTGATTCAATTTTCTATTAACAGAATGCGTCAAGATAACCATCCCCTGGTACCTCCTCTAGTCTAGCCGGGCCTTTTATCTGTATGTATGCTAAATAGGACTCAAATATGCGTTGATCAAATGTGGTCCCTAAACTATCATGACCAGCCCATCCCAGAAAACACTTTTTCAAAGAGCCGATTTCCGATTTCCCCTCGAGATACAAATGTGTTGTTGTGTTGCCAGCCCCAAACTCCAAACACCCTTTGGTATTATTGCAATGTGTTCGTCGCCGCCGCCGGCATCTTGGTGCCTGCTCCCCGACGCCGGCGACGGGCTTCCCTTGCCTCGTTTATCCGATCCAGACTCGACAACCTGGCTCGGATACACCAGCCATGGCGGCGATGCCCCTAGACCGCCGCCGCCGGCTGCGGCGCCGGAGGCTCCAGAGTGTGAACGTGGTCGTCGGCGTGCGCAATCTCGCCGTCCTCGTTCTGCCGGCAAATGACAGTGTCAGACACCCACGGCTCCTCCAGGATCTCGTTCATGGTCGCCCTCGTCAGGGGGCTGGTATCCAGCATACGGTAGATGATCTGGCGGCTTTCGCGAGGAAGCAGGCAAAGGATACGCCACGGCCCCTTGACAACGTCCTTCTTCTCGGCAGGAGTTGTTGTCGTTGATGATGATGTTGCTGCTGCTGGTGCTGCTGCTGCGTCGGCTGATGTCGGGGAAGCAGGTGCGGCGGGAGAAGCGTGCCCCGATCGCTGGCTGGTGTGGTGGTGCTGCTGCGCTATCAGGTGCCGCGGGTCGTAGCCGGGCGTGGGCTCGGCAACAAACAGCTTGTACGAGTTGTCAGTCAGGCGCGGGATCTTCCACGGGAATCGCCGCAAAGTCATGCAGCAAAAGATGATGGCCAGCGACCAGATATCCGCCGCCTGGGCGTCGTAGTCCTTGGAATCGTACACCTCGGGGGCGAGATACGGGTCGGACCCGACAATGCCTAAATTTGTTTCGCTGTCAGTCTGGGGGTCCTGCGTGTGGGCTTGTCCGTGTGCGGCGGCTTACCCTTGGCACGGACGATGCCGCTCTCAAAGGGATACTTGAAAACGTGGGCGCTGCCGAAATCGATAATCTTCATGATGCCGTCTTTGCTCACCACGACGTTGTCAAGCTTCAAGTCGCGATGGGCCAGACCCATGCTGTGCAGATAGGTCACGCCGTTGAGGATCTGGAGGAAGCAGCATGTCACCTCCTCTCTCTTCATGCGGCCGGTCATGACGATGGCGAAGAGGTCGAAAGGCGCGTACTCCATGATTTGGTACCACCGGCCCTTTTCCTGCACAATGTCGAGCGTCTCGATGATGTTGCCGTGGCGCAGCGTCGATCCGACGCAGAACTCGGCCGTGACTTTTTTGCTGTACTGCTTCTCGGATTCGTGGCTGTGGCGGGCTCGGAATTCCTTGACGGCAAAGACTATGCCGTCCTCGCGGCGTTTCATGAGCCTGACAGACCCCCCGGCGCCCGATCCCAGCAGCTTGCCGAGCTTGCCGTACTTTGTGGTCAGTGCCTGGTCATCGAAAAACATGCCGTTTCTGAGGCCTCTGCCGGCCGGGGGCGTCTTGGCCGACGCCTTGGCCGGCGTCTTGGGCGGAGGCATTGTCTTGGCCGGGGGCGCTGTCTTGGCCGGAGGCGTCGTCGTCTTGGCGCTTGGGCGAGAAGCGGGAGAGCTGTCACGCGCACGCGCACGCTTCTTCCCGCTCCTCTTGAAGAACCTCTTGAGATCGACCATGGACGACACGCGGCCATGCGTTGTCCCCGAGTCGCCAGTGTCCTCGGACCTCAGCTTGAAGGCGCCGAAAACCACGGAGCGCCTCTCGGCCAGACATGTCGAGGAGCGGTTGGGCGAGACGTGGCGCTTCCTCGCGAAGACGAACTGGGGATCGATGGAGTGGCGCGAGGGGTTGACCTGCTGGGGTTTGCGCTTGCTGGCAGCGTACGGGTCGTTGGGCTCGGCGGCGGGTGTGATGGGCTTCGAGTACAGGTATGCGGCTGATAGACGCGACGGGCTCGAGTCGCGAGAGACGGGCGTGGAGCCGGCGCCGACCGAGAACATGCCCTTGCGGTGCGATCTGGTCCTGGGATTCGAGTCCTCGGCAGACGAGGGTCTGATGATGCCGTAGTCGGACGCGGGTCGGCTCGGCAGCGTCGGGCGCGGCGAGACGGGGCGTTCGTGGGACGTCGACGCCTGCGGTGTTATCAGCGAGGCGTCGCTGAAGTTGACCACCTTTCCACTGTCCTCCTTGGCGTGCAGCCTCCTCTCTCTGCTCGCCGAGTCGGTAGCAGCCGGGGTCAGGGGCGGCGACGCAATGGCTGTCGTCGTAGAGCTTATGTGCGGCGACTGGACGCTGAGCGAGTTGGGGGTGGAAACTCTGCTTGAGTTTTCTGATTCGTCGTCGTCGTCGCCGTCATCGCCATCGCCATCGCCATCACCACCATCATCATCATCGTCATCATCATCATGGGACGGCACCTGCAGATGGAATTTGTTAGCCAAGCGGGGAGAGCAGGAGCCAATGGCAATAAATAGGCAACGAGAGAAGAAGGCAACGCGAACAAGGAGGGACCAATGGATGACACGTACCCTCGAAACCGGCAAAGAGAAAGGCTCAAACTGATACTTTGCAGGCATCCCTCGATCCTGCAGTTGGGCGTCCTGCAGAGTCTGCTTGAGCTCCAGGATCTCGTCCTCGGTAGGGGCAGTCGCATGGTCGTCCTGGGAGCGGTGGGAAACGACAGGAGAGATCTCCATCTCCTGCACAGCAGAAGAGAACCGGACAGCCGGCGCATCAGGGAGCTCGAGTCTCTCCTCGACCTTGGAGCCGTGCGAGCCCGCCATGTTGTCGCTCGAGGCTGTGGGGGGTTTCAACGGAGGCGTGTCTGGTCATGCGTGCATGTCGAGGGTCAGTAGTGAGGATCAACTTTTTCCAGAGTCGGGCAGATGGATGTACAGCACAGTGGGCAGGTTGTAAAAAAAAGTGTTCTCTTTTAAGGCAGAAAGGATTAAAAAAGGTGTATAAAAAATTAAAAAAAAAACTAGGCAGGAGGTGACACGTACATGTATATATGATATGCACGTGGAAAGGTTAAAACGTATGTGGTAATCAAGGCTGGGATTGGATGGAGAGAAATGGGAGAGAGCATTGATTGACAAGAAGATGATGCGAAACAAACACGATTTGTAAAAGGGACGGGAAATTGGCCATGTCCCATATCCATGACGCCGCCGGAGTTGGCAGGCCAAAAAAGGCTCGGAAAGGCCGGCACACGCAGCCAGCACAAAGGGAAGCAAAGCAAATTGTCACAATAATAAAACAGTCGTGGAGCCCAGCTGGGACTAACCTTGGCAAACGCCACTCGCCTCGTGTCGGAGACTAACGAAGCGAGTAAACGAGTGGATTATAGCGCTCGGAGATATCGGGGTCGCAAACGATGCCGAAGCCGGGTTCGCGTCCAACGCTGGAGGGAATGATGTGGCAGTGAGAGAGCCTGCTCTGCGGCGGCGAGATCTTGATCGGGAGCCGGAGGCACCTATGACGGAAAGGTGTTGGACGTAGGGGAGCAAAGATAACATGGGATGATGGATGGATCGGTCGAGTTAATAATAAACGGCGAGACTGATGACTGTAGATGGCTTCTGGGCTAGCAGGCAGCAGCAGGCAGGACGAGTTTGAGCGAGCTCAAGGGCCAAGGAGGGACCCGCTTTTTGCCTTGCTGCTGTATCTGGTGAGTGACTGACCGATGTGTGTGTGTTGACTTCTCTCGCACAGTAAACAGGTTATTATCCCTACGCATTAGCAGTATGCACGCACTTTCTTCCTGGTTGCCCCCTTCTTTTTTCTGCTTGCTTCGTCTTCGCTCGCCCGATAAGCAAAAGAAACGGATCGTCGATTATGATGGTGGGGCTATCAAACAGCGGCGAATAAGAGCATTGAGGCAGTTCCAGCTGCCCATCCAGAACAAGGGGCGAGTCGGAATATAACCTGCGCGCTACCGCTGATGCCAGAAGGAAACGAAGCTGAGGGTGGGGCGGGACGGCGTGATAGCCCTTGTCTTTCTCTCTTTCTCTCTTCCTCCTCTATCCCTCTTTATCTCTCTTTATCTCTGCTGTGACAGTAGCGTCAAGGTGACGATGGGCAGATCGATCGAATCTATGACCAAAGAAGAAATGTCAATGCAAAAAAAAGCAAAACGAAGAGAAGAAGAGGGAACAATGGAAGAAAAACAAAAGGGGGGTGGTTCTCAACCCCTTGACCGCCCATGAAAGCTCTCAACCAACAACCAAGCCACATAAACCCAGGGCTCGCTCTCTCTCTCTCTCAGGATAGAACCGTGTGGGGGGAATAACCAACACAACACACCAACACCACGATGCTTGACCAAGACCCGTCGGTCGCGGCCGCCAAGTCCATGGATGACGAAAGGTGGCGGAGGTCGAGATCCTCCTAAACACCGTCCACTCGTGACAAATCTCGGTCGGTATCGGTCGGTGTGGAAGCGATGAGTAACAGTCCAGATCAAAGGATTATCCGCACCAATACTGCTGCGTCCGCTGGTCGGGAAGATTGAGCTTGAGCTTGAGCCATGTACCCATCTGGGGACTCGGCGTCACCTTCGGTTCCGAGGAGCCTTGGCAGACAATTATGGTGTAATTCTGATCCTGGCTTGCGATTCTCCCTAGCCCCTCACCTCACCTCAACTTCATCAGAGATGAAATGATGCGTTCTTGGCGGGCTCGTTGCCGAGTGAATCAAGATTAGAAATGAGAAATCGTTGCAGAGGATCACGGGGAAGGCACCATCAGTCATTACATAATAATCATTAACAATCGCTCGTGACGCCTCGTGATGCCATTGTCAAGTCAAATGACGACGACACGCAAACACAGTTCCCACGCCCGTGGCAAGATACTTTGTTCTGATCAGGTGCAGGTTATTTGTCTGCTGTCGCTATCCCGACTCGGGTCGTATGGATGTGATTGATTGATGACCAACCCACGCATGGAGCGTGCCATATCCATCCCATCCGATTCGCCAACCCGTTCGTCTCGGAGAACTAATGCAGCCGTCTGTACCGACGCACTGCAGCCCGCCCAATCTGTGTACATTATCAGGGCGGCTACGTACTTGGACAATGCTGGTAGATCTCCCGTCCATGGGCATCACCAACTGCCGGACGAGTATGCGAACGGCCTGCTGCCCGCCTGTAGGGTCGACCGGCTCGGCTCTTTGCCTCCCACCCAGCCTCAGGAAACAGTCTGTGTTTCTATATTCTGCTCCATAGATAGATAGATGCCCAGGATGAATAATTTCTGCCAAAAGAATAATTTCTGCCACAAGAATATTTTCATAATTCTCCCAAGACAAGGTCACGTGATCGTCTCGCTCGTGTATCGCTTTATTAGGGAACAACCTTGATGCCCATTGACCGGCACTGGAACAGTATGGACCGGCACATGCCCTCCATGGGAATGCCCGACAAGGCCAGTTCCGTGAGCTTGATCCTCGCAATCTCGTAGACGTGCTTGAGGGTGATTTGGCCGACAAACTCGTGGCCCGGCTTGTTCGCTCCTCTCTTCTTCCCCTTGGATCCCGGCTGTATCCTCGCGGCGTTGAGGATGAACCACGAGGTCTGCGGGGTGCGTATGTCAAAGGTAAACGTCCGGTTGGGGCGCACCGTGATTCGGCACGGAAGAGGCGTGCCGCCGATGATGTGTCCTGTGCGGGCGTTGAACTCCTGTGCCAGTCAGACGTCGAACCCGCGAGGCAGCCAGCATTATCATTGCATCATCATCACCATCATCATATCATCACAGCAGCTCTCGCACCTTGCAAAAGTCGATGGCCTTGATGCCTTTGCTTCCAAGCGCGGGGCCAATCGGCGGGCCGGGCGTGGCCTTGCCGGCTCCGACGACGAGCTTGACCAGCAGGTCAGTGACCGGCCGCCCGGACATGTTTTGGGACGGGTGCGGAGAGGTCGCTCCAAAAGTCGTAATAAGGGACGAGTTGCGTATTGCGTATTGATATTGATTGATATTGAACAATCCTTTAAAAGATTTTAGCCCCACCCATTTTGCCCGTGGCTTGGCTCACCAGCCACACGACAACTCTGAAAATAATTGTATTCCTGATAAATTTAACTCTATAATCAGACACTCGGTTTTCACCACCAGCAGATCCATATCATGCCGTCAAACAACAACACCGAAAAGCCATGGGACACGCCAGACATTGACAAATGGAAGGTGGAAGCGTTCAAGCCGCAGGACAACGCGGGCGGGACGTTTGCGGACGAGTCCTCGTTCGCAACGCTCTTCCCCAAGTACCGGGAGGTCTACCTGCGCGAGGCGTGGCCGCTCGTCACAAGATCGCTCGAGAAGCAAGGCATCGCCTGCACGCTGGACCTCGTGCAGGGCCGCATGACGGTCAAGACGACGCGCAAGACGTTTGACCCGGCCGCCATCCTCAACGCGCGCGACCTCATCAAGCTGCTCGCGCGCAGCGTGCCGGCGCCGCAGGCGGTCCGCATACTCGACGACGGCGTGGCCTGCGACGTGATCAAGATCCGCAGCCTCGTGCGCAGCAAGGAGCGCTTCGTCAAGCGCCGGCAGCGCATCCTCGGCCCCAACGGCTCCACACTCAAGGCGCTCGAGCTGCTGACGCAGACGTACATTCTCGTGCACGGCAACACCGTCTCGGCCATGGGCGGGTACAGGGGCCTCAAGGAGGTGCGCCGCGTCGTCGAGGACTGCATGGCAAACATACACCCAATCTACCACATCAAGGAGCTCATGATCAAGCGCGACCTCGCAAAGGACCCGGAGCTGGCCAACGAGAGCTGGGACCGCTTCCTGCCCAACTTCAAGAGGAAGGCCCTGAGCAAGCGCCGCGTCCCGCACCGGGTCACCGACAAGGCCAGCAAGGTCTACACGCCGTTCCCGCCGCCGCCGGAGAAGAGCAAGATGGACCTCGAGATCGAGAGCGGCGAGTACTTTCTGACAAGGGGGGCCAAGGACAGGCTGAAGCTTGCCGAGCGGGCGGAAAAGAGCAACGAGGCCAAGAGGAAAAGGGAGGCCGAGAGGCAAAAGCAGTTTATACCGGACGAGACGGACTGAACCAAACAGAGCACACTTGGAGCAGAGTTGGCACCAAATCCATACATGTCCAGTGTTTACGTGCATGTACCAGATGATTATAAAGAATAGGCAGTGAGAAGCGTTACGCATCATCAGTGATTGGTATAAAGTAGGACAGAAGAGAAGGGGGGAGAAGGCCTGGCTGGAGCTTCGCCCCAGCCCTGCCCTATAGCCCCCACCCTTGTCAAATCTTCAACTCATCAATATCAATCACCTTGGCAAGTTGCCTCCTTCCTGCCAGCCATCGCTTTGCACCAACATATTCACACCGGGGTTTTTTACTACTTTTTGGTTTGTTATTTTCTGCTTTTTTTCCTTGTCGAGGCTGCGGAATGGACAGATTCGCAGGTCACGCATAACAACGGCCAACTTCGTTCCCCCAACATCTCCAATAGTGTCCCCCCTTGGCACATCATGTCTCGCAACCGCCCTGCTACCACGGGCTACGAGCGCCTCGCCCAGGCCGACGTGCTGAGCGACGACTCGGACGACGACGTCCTCTCGCGGAGCTATGCATCCCTCCAGCCGGCTGCGGCGCCCCGGTTCGCACCCATCTCGCAGCCTCACCCACGGTCCGGCATGACATCTCCCAAGAGCAACGGCAACACTGGTGGCGGCGGTGGTGGAGGTGGCCGGGCGTCCCAGCGGCCTCAGCGACGTCGCCTCGGTAGCACCTCGGGTGTCGACCTCAAGGCCATCAACGCCCGGCTGGAGCGCTGGGCAGACGAGATCACTGCACGCTTCAAACGCCGACGCTCCAGGAACGGCCACGACGACGAGGACGAACGGCTCGAGATCCTGCACTCGGTGTTCCAGGCGCCCGAGGGCGTCAGGCCCATCACCGCCGAAGGGCTGGCGGCCCCGCAACCCGTCATGGGCGTGGAGCAGTTTGACGCCATCGTCGAGAGCGTGCGGGATGCCATCGAGCAGGGCGTGCATCCGAGGATGATCTCCCAGGGCAGCTCCGGCAGTTACTTTGCCAGGAACCCCGAGGGCAGGGTGGTTGGCGTCTTTAAGCCCAAGGACGAAGAGCCGTACGCTGCCGGCAACCCCAAGTGGAACAAGTGGATCCATCGGAACCTTTTCCCGTGCTGCTTTGGCAGGGCCTGGTGGGTTTTTCGTCGTCTTCCTCTTCTTCTTCTCTTCTTCTCTTCTTCTTCTCTTCTTCTCTTCTTCTTCTCTTCTTCTCTTCTTCTTCTCCCCACCAGAAACTAACTACAATGTCGTCGCCGTCTCAGCTTGATTCCCAACCTCTCCTACGTCAGCGAGGCTGCCGCCTACACGCTCGACTGCCAGCTTCGTACCCACATCGTCCCGTACACCGACGTCGTATACCTCGCCTCGCCGGCGTTCCACTATCCCTTTTGGGACCGCCGCTCCTTCAACAAAAAGAAGAAGCTGCTGCCTGCCAAGCCAGGCAGCTTTCAGGTCTTTCTCAAAGGCTTCAAGGACGCCAATCTTTTCCTCCGCCACCACCCGTGGCCCGACCAGTATTGGTCTGGCTACCACCACGCCGATGGACGCCGCCGCAGGAAGCCCTGGGCAGACAGCTGCAGGCCCTCGACCGCCGCCTCGCACGACGACGACGCACGCAGCGACGACGACCCCGAGCCGAGGCCAGAGCCCGCCGCTCCCGACCCGAACAATTTCGTCTGGACCGAGACCCTGAAGCAGTCGTTCCGCGAGGAACTGGAGAAGCTGGTTATTCTCGACTACATTATGCGCAACACCGACCGTGGCCTCGACAACTGGATGATCAAGGTCGACTGGGAGTCCCAGCGGGTTTCGCTTGCTTCGGAGCCAATACAGCTGAACATGGACACGGCCGAGGAGCAGAGCGGGCCACGGCCAGTCGAGCTGGTGGCGGCTGCCGAGAACAGCTCCGGGCAAACGGCGGCGGCTTCTCTGCCATACCGAGTGCAGCGGCCCATGCAAGCGTCAACGTCGGCGCCTCGGGACCCCGCCATCTCCATTGGCGCCATCGATAACTCTCTTTCCTGGCCGTGGAAGCACCCAGATGCTTGGAGAAGGTGAGAGAGAGAGAGAGAGAAATATCCTTCCTACAACCACCGCTCCCTCCCGCTAACCGGAACCAGCTTCCCGTTCGGATGGCTCTTCCTGCCGGTCGATCTCATCGGGCGGCCGTTTTCGCAAAAGACGCGTCAGCATTTCCTGCCGCTCCTCACCTCGACGGCCTGGTGGTGCGAAACGCAGCTTGCTCTCCGCAAGGTGTTTACAAAGGACCCGGACTTCCAGGAGGGCATGTTCTCCAAGCAGATGGCCGTCATGAAGGGGCAGGCGTGGAACGTGGTCGAGACGCTCAAGATGTCGGACCACGGCCCCCTCGAGCTCACACGGCGCGCCAAAGTGTGTGTGTGGGACGACCTCGTTGACGTCCCGATCGCCGTGCCCATGCGTGTGTCGTCGGATGTGCGGGCGGTGCACGATGCGGAACGTCGTCCGTCGATAGACGAGATCGACATTGGCACGTCTGCATCTGCTGCAGCACCCGCGGCCAGGAGGATCCTGGGCGTCGACGACTTGCTCGGTGCCGCAACCCCTCCCGCCGACATGCCGCACCCCGGCCGCTTTGAGAGGAGCGTTCCCGCAGCCACGGACGCTGCGCGCTCTCCCGAGGACGACGTGTCCGCTCAGCACGGCGGCAGCAATGACCCGTGGCCGCCAGCACAGGGCCGCCAGCAACCACAGCGCTCGCAGTCGGGCCAGCCCGGCTCCTCACGTGTTGGGTTTGCGCAGGCGCAGACGCCGTCGCGGCCGCACCGCCCGCACTCGCGGCGTGGCTCGTTTGCCACGTCACTCCGCTCTGGAGGCCGTTCGATTGCACAGCAGCTGTACGACAGCCCGGACCTCGACGCGGATGATTTTGACGGTGACTTGGGCTATGCGGCTGCTCAGGACATGGAGGGCAATCACCGCAAGGCAATTGTGGAGCGGCTGGAGGCAGTCAAGAGCAGGAACCCGGTGTTTACGTGCTGGTGAGGCTCGTCACCGAACGAGACGCAGGACGCATAGTGACGGGAGCCGGCCAGCCAGCCAGCCAGACAGCCAGACAGCCAGTCATGGCGTGTCATGGAGTTGTTGGATATTGGGCTGGCACAGGGCGTTGGTTCGTTCCCATTCATGTTCTCCATCGGGGAATGCGTCTGTGTTGGCACAGCAGGCAGTTATACATGTTTTTTACTCGCCAAGATAGATACGATACGGGCAGAAACACGACGTCAAGGTTTGCATAATAAACGTGTGTCGCAGGCTGGAGGAGAATCCAAACGGCCAGAACATATAAACACACACACACACATATTTTTGTATGTATTCCCTTTTGGTGTGTAACTTGCTGACGCTCAAATATGACAAACGTACGACGGACCTTTCGCCAACACATCTGCCCCCCTTTTTTCCAGTCTGCTATAGGATATCGAATACAGTATGTATTGAATACTTGGCGATCTGCAGATTACAGATTACAAAAACAAGGAGGTGCGTTTGGGGCCTTTGATCGTTATGATAGAGACTTTTGAATCATATCACAACGCTTCTTGGTTGTTTCGTATTATTACGATTCCACTAGGAGGGTGGGATAGCAGCAAGATGGCCTCTCACTTCTCGTGCATTCTTTTGTCTCGTAGACCTGCGAGCTTCCTTGCCGTCCACAACAGCCGACGAGACTGGGACGGCAGCATTACAAGGAGCAGGGCATGCTCATGCCCCCCCGACGAGCACACCGCATCCGCGGAGAATTGCAGATAAAGGTCCGGTCATTTGTCATTTATCCTGTTCCTGTTCCACGTCCCCACGCCCCAGGGCGGTATCGTGGTCCTCCTACCATCTGCCTTTCCACAGCATCCTTGTTTGATATCTGCAAACACTCACGTATACGTGAAAAAGGTCCGAAAGTCCCCGAGTAAGCAGCCACTTTCGGTGTGGGGGGAAAGGGAAACAAGTAAGCCATCCATCCATCAGTCCATCGGGCGTCGTTGCCCTGGAAAGAAGCATCAACATGCGTGACCTGTAACTATCCTTGCATATTGAACTATCCTTGCATATTGCACGTTTGAGCCTTACATATCGTACTTCCCATTCATTTCGAATTCCCTGTCAAAACACGCCGCTGCGGTACCCGCCCTCACCGAGTTGCGTTGCTTTCGGTTTCCGATCGACTGGCTGGCACATATCCAAACAAACAAACAAAAACAGCCAGGTAAGCGTTGATATCAATATTAATAATATTAATAATACAGCAGAGACGACATTCTTTCCAGCTCGATAAAAATAGGCATTGATATTAATTTCCAACATACCGAATATGTGTCCATGACATGACTTGGCACGGCCCGGCCGAGTCAGATAAGGGGGACGAGACAGGGGAGGGAGGGTGTGCCAGGTCCTTGGGACCGGTAATGAGAAGGAGGGCGGAAGAGATGGCGATATGTACGTGCAACTACGCATATATGTACGATCAAGGGGCGAGATTTTCACGACGGCCATCCCATCACATGGCATGGTGATTTCTGCTTTCCCACAGCTGCGGCAGTTTGCTCGTGACGGCTGATGGACGTGCTTGGGCTTGCGACGACTCCATGAAACGCTACAAAACGGCTTCAGCCTCAACAGCGCGACCTTTGGAGGCAAGGAAGAGAGAGCACCGAGGGACTGGGACAGCCCTGCTGGGAAGAACCACACTGGCGGTACTATGCCATCCCTGAGATACGTGACAGCAGAGACGAAAGGGGAAAAAGAGAAAAAAAAAAAGAAAAAAAATAGGAAATAGGAAAAAAGGAATAAAAAAAGACGACGTGTGGGGGGGGACCAGGGACCAGGAATGTCGCTCCGCCGCCACCCTGGTTCAGCTCTCGTGCTTCCACGTCTTTATTTCTCTTGAGTTATAATCATCCAAGTATGGATACATGTATTCATCCTGGCTCCTCGAGTACCGAGTACTTTTGTCTCGCAACCCACTCATAATAACACCACATATCAGTACCGAACGGCGAGGCAGGGATCCGATGAATGAGGCGAAGTGAAATGAGACCATGTATGTGGTGGGACACGGGAGAAAGGGAACGTGCAGGTAGCAGCAGTGCGAGCGAGGGAGAACTTGACGTCTCTAATCAAGTCCGGCGAAATCGACGGGCCAAGCAAAGCAAGAAGCAGGGAAGTGGCGGTGGGGATGGGATAAACTCGAGCCGCGCGAGGAGACGAGAGAGACACACCGAAGAAAGAACATGCAGAGCCCAAGGATTTCCAAGCATCACCGAAAGCACACACACTCAACGTGTGCACATGTATATCCCAGAACGGTTCGCCGAGTACTTGCCCAGCGTTTCTGACGTGCAGCGCTCGTATGCCCGAAACTCAACGCGCCGGGCTCGTTGGGCGTGGGCGGGTGTGGATAAAGACTTGTGTCAACTCCACTCTTTTCTTCGCTTTGCACTCTTAAAGCACTCGCTTTAGCTCATCTCGGAGGATCGGGTGCTGCAGCTTCGGCTTTCATCCGGCCCAGAACGCCGCGGGGGCCTTGCACGTCCAAGACGAATCACAGCCGCCGCTGCTGCAGTGCGGATCCATCCACAGGCAACCAGACAGGGGCTGGGTTTGATGTCATCTTCACCGTCACTTTGCGTGTCTGGGATGGTCCTGGTCATGTGCTATCATCACGGGGGTACGAGTGGGGACGTATGAAATTATGACATGTCGGCCAGCCACCATCAACCGAGGGGGGATCAGGCCGGAAGTTGATGAGTTGGCATGTGGGACGTCGTCATGATTAAGTTGATGGTGTCTAGTGTGACGGTTTCGTTCCCCCAAGCCGCGCCCTAACCCAAAATCCCGTCAGCCCAAAACCGAGCAGGGGTAATCGTTGCGCAAGTCGATCCGGTTCCAGAGTATCGGGTCGCCGTGATGTTTTCCTCCTCCTCCTCCTCATCGTCCTCCCTTCTTCGTCGTCGTCGTCGTCCACCTCTTCCTTTCCTCTTCCTTTCTCTTCTTCTTCTTCTTCTTCTTCTTCTTCTTCTTCTTCTTCTTCTTCTTCTTCTTCTTCTTCTTCTTCTTCTTCTTCCTCTTCCTCTTCCTCTTCTTCTTCTTCTTTTTCTTCTTCTTTTTTCTTCTCCTTCTTTCTCCTCCTCCTCCTTCCTTCTCCTCCTCCTTTCTTCTTCTCTCCCCAAAAGTTTGGCCCGCAGAAGCCGGCAAGACCTACCATTCACGGACTCAACGTCACCAGTTCGCCAACGTACTGGATAGGTCTCGATAGGTCTCGAGGGTCACCTCTCTCCTCGTATCGTGCCACCTCAGCATCACACCCTCCATCCCATCCCGTCCCACGTCATGGCCTGGCCAATCCTCCGACTTGCGAGCAGCACCACCAGGGCGTCTGGCACATGCCATTTGGGTAACGCCAACTTGCCCAAGGAGGGTGGTATCGACACCCGAATTGCCGCGGAAATGGGATAGGTGGACGGCACGTACGCACGCACGCACGCACGCACGCGCACGCGGCCGCCTCCTAGGCCAAGTCTTGGGTAGCCCCGTAGCAATGAATAACATGGTTCCTTTCGTCTATTCGATCTGCCTGTAAAGGGCAAGGAGTGAACACAAGCCGTCGGGCGGTTGTCGGGGAAGGCGGAAGAGTAGGGAGAGATTGAGAGGGGGTGGTGGGCATGTAACAAGAAGCTCGCTCTCTGGAGGCGCTGCGTCTTTGCAAACGTCGCTCGCCAGTGGTGCCGCCTATATCTGTCTATCTGTCAGTGCATGCTGTGTAATCTGATCTGCAGACCGAAGGCGATGTGCAAATTGTGTTCCTGTCAGAACAGTCAACCGGTTGTGGCCGCAACCCCTGGACCGCGACAGGGGTTTGAGGTACTTGATGTGCGTTAGCCTTGTTTGGGGAAAAAAGCGAAGACCGCTCCCTCCCGAATCTTATGTACAAAACCCATCGACACACCAACTTCGTTTCGGTCATGATTGCAGGTTGCGGGTGCGTGATAAAGGGGGTGCCAGGCCAGGGTACGTACTCCCCGTCCCGGCTATTTGGGTCGACGGTCGAGAGGCTGAACCTGGCCCCCGGCTTATTAGATCTGCAGACGACGAAGTTGAGCGAGTGGCTGATGTCCTGTTTGAGAGACATGTAGGACATGTACGTGAACGCGAGGAAACCGCCCGAGACAAACCTGGTGACGAGCGTGGGCCACGGCCGCTCCGTCCACCCGGCCCTCAACCACCACCATCTCGTCCTCACAACGTCTCTCTCTCTCTCCGTGTGCCCTTACCCACTCCTCCCAGGACAAGTACTGTGGTCCCAAGTCCATGTCCTCGGTATCATGCTCACAAACAAATGAATGACGAGCAGTATGACGGCAGGGGCGCCTCATCCAGGGCCTGGTCTACCGCCCCGGTCCTTGTCATCCATCGTGTATGTGCCATTCCGCATTCCGTTGCTGAGCCCGTAGGCCTTCCAAGCAAGTGTGCTTCCGGATTGGGATGGCCCACACGGCTATCGTCCGCCGACAGCTCACTTTCTTTACTTTCCCTCCCCCTCCCCTCCCCTCCCCCCATTCCCCCATTCGACCCCCCCCCTCGTGACCCGCTCCCCGCCCCAGATTCCTCCTACTGACAGACCATGCTCCTAATCAGACCACCCCTGTCCTCAAAACGGTGCATCCATCACCGTGCCTGCAACTACCCATCTCGGTCGGCTTTGCCGGTGGCAATCCTGGGCACATTTCAGCCCCCTCTCCCAGCAGCTTGGTTTCCGCACACCCTTCCAGAAGTATCCGTGACAATATCATTCTGGCAAAAGGTGAGCCATAGCACCAAATGGTGCCGAGCCTCCAGCAACACCACTCGCGGCCTCTTGGATTTGTGTCATCATATCTGACGCCACTCCGTAAAATATAAATACGCATGTCCCTTCGGTAGCATCTCCCGTCCGAGACAAGCCCACCCTCCTGTCAGGGATGTGGATCTGGACGCCTGCGGAAATGCCAATAGAAGAGGCGATGCTGACGGTACTTCCATTGTCCCCCTCCCCCCATGAGCGGGGGGCAAGCCTGCGCATGCCCGTGTTGGCTTTTCCTGCTTGCGGCAGCATCATGTGCAGCCAAGAATGGTCAATTAGGTATCTTGCCGTACCAATTAGCATCGGATGGAGCCCTTGAGGTCTGACCCAGAGAATTGTCACCTAGGGCTGGATTGCTGTGTCACATATCCTTTCCCGTGACCGTTACTCATGTCCAACGTCCTGCTCGGGTTTTCTGTTCTTTCCCAGGTTGTCTGTTTTGCGGGGCAGAATAATCCCTTGAGCTCTGATCTTGCCGCAGAGGCTATGCTAGTCATCGTCGCCTATGCCACCACAACTTGGGCATCTACGTTGATGATGCCCATGTCCACTCGAGCTCCGTTCCAGATGCGCACAAGATGCGCAGCAGCCATCGGAAGCCGCAGACCTCACCCCCTGCTCGGTTGGTGTCAAGATGGGCAGCGGCAGGCTTGTACCTCCGTCCTGCTGGGTCTTCCCCCTTGAGGAGGAGTGTCCCCCAGCAGACCACCCCCACCTTATCCTCCTTCTCCATTGTGGCTTGATGCTATGGAGATGGGAGATATGCACCCTGTAATCTGTGCGCAGTTATTATGTACTTGTCATCAATAGAAGTATCCCACACCCCTCCTTCTGTGGGTCGATCAGTGGTTGCATGCCTTTTTTTCTGTCCAGGCATGGGTCGAATTATCCGGCACGGTTCTGGCAACGGGAGGAGCAGATGCACACACCGGTAGAAGCCCTGCCTGGATACATGGGCGGAGGCGGCACGCCATGATCAACAGCACAGCAGTATCGTGGGGTTCAAATATTCCAGGCCCCAGTAAACCTGGCATAGTACCTGTCGAGGAGTAAGCTCCACCTAGCGGTGACTGGCCCCGTTTCCCTTCGCCGCCCCCCCCCCCTCTCTTCCCTCCGTGTAAAGCGAGTATGCTGCTTGCTGGATGTGCTGCTGGATTCAGACACCCCTCATCGATCCTGAATGGCTGTCGTCCAGGTGCATTGATAGGATTTCCCTCGGCCTTCGAGTTTATGTGTGCGTGTGGTGTCGTTTTTGTGTGGTGTGCGAGTGTAATGGAAAGGATGGAAACCCGCGTTATTCTACCCATTATCGCCTGACCCTATGGGGCTGGAACAAACGTGGTCAGGCTTTGTGACTGTCCGATATCATCTTCTTACCCGCCGGTTTTTAAAACGACTGTGTCATGTTGCAACAGCGTTAACATTGCCTCTTGTGACAGGACCATACTACCAAGCCCAGATCAGATACGAACCTATCGCCTACACAGCAATCCGTCGATATGGATCTCGAGTAAGCACGCATCTGAGAGTTGCATCCGAATTAGATAGTCACGAACACTACTGACAGCTTCATGTCAAGTGCCGGCCAAACAGTACCTCTCGACGACAAGTTTCTCGAAACCGTCAATCGCCACGGACGGGTGTTCCAGCAGTATGCAGTGACTAACCGTGTCTACTTTGAACCCGTCGATGAGGTAAGAAGACGTTCCGCAGTCAGTACAGAGCGCAGTTGGACACGTCTTACCGTACCAGGACGAGATCGACCGGCAATCCCTTCTGCACCAGGCCTTCACGAGAGTATTTGATGGCAGATTGATCTTTCCACCCATCTCAAGTCCACGAAGGATACTTGACTGTGGATTTGGCGCCGCATACTGGGCCACGGAAGTTGCGGTGCAATTCCCAAACTGCGAGGTAAGTCGTCTTTGATGATTCGTAAAGACGGCGTTAGGTCCTGCGTTTTTTTCTGGTTTTTTTTCCGAGTGTTCCCCTCCCCCGGTAAAAGATCAAAGGACATCCGAGGCCGAGGATACGTGCAGTTGACTTGTTTTATTGCTGGTCGCAATGCCGGCTCGGGATGCGGATGCTCCGAAAGAAATATCTTTCTGACAGTGGTGATGGATTCTCACGTGTCCTGCAAGGCGGCTGACCAAATCGTAGGTAGTCGGGGTCGACATCAGCCCTCTTATGATCCCCGAAGAAAGACCGGCGAATCTGGACTTGCAAGTCGATGATCTGAACAGAAAGTGAGAATGCCGGCACCACATGGGTCCGTATCCAAATTCGAGGTCGAAGCTCAACATTCGTACGCAGGTTCACGTTTCGGTCCAACTCGTTCGACCTCGTACACAGCCAGTTGATGGCGGGCGGTATCGACGCAAGCCGGTGGGTGGAATACATCAAGGATGTCCATCGTGTTGTTCGACCTGGAGGTTGGTGTCAGATGGTTGAGATATACTTCAACGCCCAGTCTGACAACGGTACACTCACCGACGGTGCGTTACCCCCCCCCCCCAGGAAGGAACCGGGCGCCCTGCTGGAGGAGGATCCGGATACAGAGACAAGTGGCCAAGACTGGTGGCTGGAAACAAGATGGGAGCCGGGTTTAGCATTCGGCGGAGCTGACTGTTGTGTGCAGAGCACGCATTGTCGAGGTGGTCGAGACAATATCTGGGGGCGATGACCCCCATGAAGGACCCCAGGGCACCACTACAGCTGGAGAACTGGGTGCGAAGCGCGGGATTCGTCGAGGTCGAGTCCAAACTCTTGACGCTGCCCATGTGCGCGTGGTCAAATGGTGCGTGCCTCTTTGTTCCGCGCGCCCCAGGCCCTTAGGCCAGCAGCAACACCACATCAACACACAGCAGCGGCGATATGGACCATGTTGCTCTTGAGTAAACCCAGCCGCCACATTGATAATCTCAAGAGCCGCATCTCTGATTGAAGTCGGAGGGCTGACCGGATCGGTCGTCATAGTTGAGAGAGACCGGGCAATCGGCGAAGCGAACAAGGAGCATATCCAGCACACCTTGTCGTCCATGGCCCTCTGGCCCTTCACCGAGTTTCTTGGGTGAGTGCTTCCCCCTCCGCGCCCCCTCCCCCCTCCCTCCCTCCCCCAAAACATACTCACAATTACCGATCCGCGCTCGCGCCATATGCTGACCAGGGGACCCGGTTTCTGCGTACGGTAGCATGTCAGTTACTGATGTGCAGCTTCTGGTGGCTCAAGCAAAGAAGGAGGCCGAGGACCCACAATACAAGGTGAGTTAAGGTGATAAGCCAAGATATAAAAGCTATTAGTCGGAGCTGGGTTTACTAAGATGGCTGCTGATTCGTTGATAAGGCATATTTCCCGCTGTGAGTTGAGCCAGCCCCTCTTTTTAAATCGTGGTGTCGGCCAGATACTTCTTGTGGCCGTCAACGTAGACTTTGACGGCCGTGGCAAGGCGCAGGGGAATTGACGCTCCGAGATGGACAGGTACGTCTGCATCGGGAGGAAACGTCGATAACGTCGATAACGTCGATAGCGTCGCGAGCTCGAGCGAAGCACGAGCGGAGCAAGAGGAGAACGACATGTTTATTGCTTGCCAAAGGTAAAGGTTGCGTCTCGCAGGTGTCGGGGGGGTACTGGGTTTTCTCTCGGGCGGGTTTCAGTCTGTGGTGGTGGTTTGGTGGGAGGAAGGAGCAGAAGAACGCTTCCAGCGCGAGCAAGGGGAAGGTGCGTTCCTTTCACCGTCAAATTGAGCTGGGATCATCGGGGGATGGAATGGTCACGATACTAAAGTCATGACTTTGCATGGTGCTCCGACTTGTCAACTTGCGTTTCTGGTTTCTGTCCCTTCCCCTCTTTCTCCTCTTCCTCGAGAGAACCTGGTACTCGAGAATCCATCATCCACCCGGCCATTCGCTCATCCCCATTCCTGCCTGTCCACATCCTCATGTGGGTTGGCCAACATCTCCTCACCTATGACATACATGCAGCTGGCCTGCAGCCCGAGCCGAAGTTTCGTCTCCTTCAAGTTTGGCGGTGCATGAAAAGGATGGGAGAGATGGCGTGGCACGCATGATCTATGGCCACCAAACGAGTTACGTCGTTGACGCATATCCATCAGTCCGACCAAAAACGGCTCTTTATTTAACCGCGTCATACATATAGCATCGCACCATTTCCTCGTTCCCTTCCTTCCACCATCCATCAGTGGTCTCGGCAATCGTCTGTCACCGTTACCTTGTGAGGGGGGGGAGGGGGGCGGAGAGAGAGGAGGGGGGGAAGGGGGAGGAAATCAGCCAGCAAACAGCATGCCCCAGCCGCCTGTCCCCACCTCTTGTCTCCCATCTCGGCACCGGCAGCCTGGTAAAGGTGATTTCAAAAGGCTCTGGGGGTGGATTGTTCACAAGGGCGGGGATCCACTCGAGACAACCCATGAATTTGCCAAGAAGTTCATCTATTTACTTGGCTGCCTTGTTGCCTTGCCTGCAAGAACTCGGAGTCAGTGATGGGTTAGGGGAGATGGAAAAGGAGGAACAATTATCGGATAAAAGCCGATGGTTCTGCTTTGTATGTATGTTGACGTTTACTACATACACTTGGATACTAACTTATCTCGGTAGACTTAGCTCCCGCAGCGGCTTAAACTGTTTCAGCACGACATGCATGAGACTTGACAGCAATCCCCTCTACATACATTATCTACATTGTTTGTTCTGATCTCTTCACCCCCTTAATGGGAGGGAGCATCTATCATCGTGCGTATAAGGCTGACAGGGTCACGCTAGTCGGGCGCCATCACGGCCTTAGCAACATTCCACGAACAAGGTAAGACGGAAAGGGTCAGGAAACGGAAGATCGGGAACGTCCTGTTCCGGGGGACTGTCAAAGCACAACCCTGCAATCACAAAGCTGGGACCGACATGATTGGTGCGTAAGCTGGAATCCCTGACTTCCAGAAGCCTGGCAAGAAGGAACTCGTGGACTGTGCTCCGAGACCGTGGTTGACTCTTGGCGTTTCTCCTTTGCCCACCGCCTCTTTTCGTTGTTGGACTGCGTGTATACGACACGACGCCTGTGAGAACGCAGACAGTGACCGCGCCCATGGACAGCCGTCACGGTCGACACATCTGAGCTGCCTTGCAAGTGACGCGGGCGAGCAGAGGTTGGACATTTGTATGTATGTATCCATGTATCCAACCCAAGCATGTAGTCTGACCGTCAAACAAAATCAACCATGCCAACTAGCCCTGGCTTGGCACCTTGGGCAGGCTCGACTCTGTGCTACGCCTTCCCTAAAACGCTGAGGCATGCAGTTGCGGGGTTCGTGGAACGTGGATCGGCCAATCAGAATGGTCCCAGGAAAAAATCAGCCGGCAGATCCTTCCTGCCAATCGACAGGTTCTGCAACCACACAAGAACTGGAGGGATTTTTTTTTAAAAAAAATTCTTTGCTTCAACGACAACCAAACTCGATTTTGAGTCATTGATTTATTTTGTGACATTGATTTCCGCACATCATAAACCCATCCATCCATTGATTGCAATGGCCTCTCTCGCCCTTCGCCAGACTCTGATTCGCACCACCCCCTCCAGGGCGCCCATTGTCTCAATATTCGGCGCAGCTCGCCCTTACTCGGTCAGCGCCCAAGATGTCCCCCCACCATCGAGCCGCGAGCCGCCATTCCTCTTGACACTGCGCGCCGAGCTGGACACGGCGGCACGCGACAAGGATGAGAACCGCCTGACCGTCCTCCGCACCATCATTACTGAGACGGTCAAGTCCCAACGGACACCCATGCCGATTTTGAACGACAAGCACTTGCTACGCCTCATGCGCCGCACTCGTCTCCAGTCTGCTGACGTCGCTGCCGACTACATGAACGCGAACCGCCAGGACCTGGCCGAAAACATGATCAAGCAGATGGGCATTATCAAGAAATACGAGGCCGCAACAGGAATCAAGACACTCACCAGGGACGAGATCAAAGACATTGTGGACAAGGTGGTGTCGCAGAACCCCGACGCCAGAATCGGCGAAATCATGAGGAGAACCGAGGAAATGCTTCGCGGCCAAGACGCGCTCAAGAGTGACATTGTGCTCGAAGTCAATTCTGCGTTGAGGACACGCAATCGTTAAAAACGGCGCGCCGCGTTTCAGGATGCTGCTTATTTCTGTGCACTATGGCTCGCATCGGGTTGTAAATATACTATGACTAGCACGGAAATACAAAAAAAAAAACCTCTGCTCATTCTTGTTGTATCATGGACTCAGGCACCCAACTCGCCATAATTCCACTATACTTTTCATTCGGTACATGAATCAATCATGATTCCAACGGCAACGCCAGATTCCCAGGTATCACAAAGACCAAAAGCCTCGCCGGGCAGTCTACAAACTCCAGCCCAATCCCAATGCTGATAAACGTGGCTACCAATGCCTGCTACCATTGCCCAACCAGAAGCCCGTCATGATGATCTGTTTGTTCCCTTGATGCCCAACAAACCCCAAACTCATCCCAGAAAAAAAAGCCAAAGGAAAATAACAAGGACAAGGACAGAGATTGGAACGAAAAAATATATAAAAAATATAAAAAATATAAAAAATAAAAACAGGTATATCTGGGTCGGATGGGGGTTGAAAAAGGGCCCGTATAATAGCAATTATCCGCTGTTCAACGCCGAAATGCACTGAAAGGTCTGTCTGCTGCAACTGTGGCGCTGTCGACCCTTTCCACCGCCGGCGTGTCGGTCAAGTCGATAGCGGCATCATCTTCATCCGAGAGCCCCGTTTCAAGCAGTACCTGATATCTGAGCTTCGACATTGAGGTGTACGACTTGGCTGACAGTGGCTGCATGCTGTCGACACTTGCTCGGCCATGGCTGCGGCTTCGACTCGTCGCCCTTGGCGTGCGAGCATATCCGAGTCCGAGTCGGCGGACGGGAAGCCCGTTCCGTTCACCCATCCTCTTCTTGGTGCACTCAGGGTCGCGGCAGGGGGCCAAGTCTCGCCTGCGGTTCTGGAATGGGTGATGATGGGGGGAGATGCGGGTTGGGGAGAGAGCCACCGAGGGCGACATTGGCCCAGAATGTGGAATGTTGATGGCGCCGCTGGGCCCGCATAGCTCAAGTGCTGCAGCCGAGCATGCGTTGCAAGAGCAAGAATAGGCGCAAAAGGCCGGCGCAGGAGAGATGGACCGCCTGCGTGTGCGGCCGCGGCACATGCTGGAGCCGTCGGTGCGGGTGTAACGGGAGGACTGGGATGTGAGACGCGGCATGCCCCGGCTCAGCGTGCGACCCCGTGGCATCTCAAGGGAAGGAGAAGTGGCGAGGCCCGCCGAGGCGGGCTCCGAAGTAGTTGGTGTGAGGAAGTCCGAGTCCAGAGCTGAGACCTCGGTATCATCGACGGCGTCTTCCATAGAGAAGATGAGCTCAATGTCGGGGTTATTATCCATGGTGGAATCGTTCGCAGGGTTATTGATGAGCTTGCGGTGCTGTTATTCAAATGTATCAAAGTTGCAAAATTGTCCATTCACTGTTTGGTGGCACGGCTTATCAGTCTGTCAACGTTTAGCCTCGATGGTGGATGTAGTTGGGGGGGGGGGATTAAATATTAGGAAGGCGCCAAGGTACGCTTGTATTATATAGCGATGGCAGGCTAGGACGGAGGAGGAGGAGGGAGGGGGGAAATGGCCAAGAGGAAGGGGGGGGGGTGTTCCCTGTCTAGCCCTCTGTGGTTGCGTACTTGCACTCTCCACTACTGTCTTGGGGCCGGCAGACTGATGGCCTTTGACCGCGGGCAGAATAACGGTGGTGGCCGGGGGTTTGGGCTTCCCTGGTGATGATGGTGGCAGCTCTTTCGACTTTTTCTGTTTCTGTCTGTGACTGCTTACTCTATGGACCCCGAGGTTGTTCGTGCTTGTAATTTTGGGGCGGGTCGAGGTATCTAAAGCAAGTCAGTCTTGGTGGAGGCCGGTTGGCCGCATGACCGAGCCGATCGACTTGTACTGGGCCGGCGTCTATGAGGCCGCCTTGCCTGTCCGACGATGTGAGGTGATCACAGTGCTGCAGACTGTACGCAAGTCATGTCTCACTGTTTGCATTGTGTTTGTAGCGTTGCTGTTGTTTGATTCTGGGGGGGACCACGCCGGGATTTGAGCTATCGTGGGCAGCTGTTCATACCCCGTGAAGTTCTGCTGGGATGGCAAATGAGGGAAAGGCGGTTTTGACCTCTGGCTTGTTTGGGTGGAATGGTGATTCTGGTTGAAAAGAGAGAGTCAGAAGTAACTTGGGGAGAATGAATGCTGGCTGGCAGCTGGCTCGAGGGGCATGCCACAGGAGGCTTCGACCAGCAGGGTATGACGGGGCATGGCCTTGTCGGCAACGGATCAAAGAGAGAGAGAGGGACGAGAGAAGCCCATCACCAGGAAGAAGGTGGGGTGGTCGAGGTAAACGGCCGTGCGGTGAGCTGGCACAAAGACCGCACGATGAGGCTCAGACTTTGCTTGTGGTGGGTGACATAGAGGCTGAATATTGTTAATCACCTCGAAGGATCGATCGATCTCTCATGAGGTCTACAGATACTCTCCAGCTTTGGACCAACTTGGCACTAGCCCCACGCCGAAGCAGGGGAGAAACAAGCGAAGAGTGAAGAAAGAAGCCACGATAATAAAGTTGTTGGGCCTCATCAGTAACGGTTATGGATACGGTGGGCTTACGTAACCAGTGGGTAGGGTAGGTGATGAAACCTTCAAGGTGAACGAGCCTCGAGCCATTATGAGCCGTCTACCTCGAGCGTAGTCGTGCCGGCAGTGGGCGCGCCGGGTAGCAGCGTTCCAGCCTGCCAGCCTACCTGCCTTTGGCGGCCGGATCCTTGCAGCCCATTTGTTTAGCCGTGATTCGCGGCGTGGCTCTGTTCTTACTGCGATACTCCAGCAAGGCGTAGACGGAGCCAGAGAGGCAAAGGGGCCACTCATACAAGAAAGCCTGGCACGTAGAGCCTGGAGTTGGGGCCACCCAGTGGCACCCTTCGCCTCTGGGACTTGGAATACTATCACGAGGCCACGCCATCAATATTAGGAGCTCGTCGTTCTTCTATCTACATCTACTACCAAGCTAGTCACGGGTCTTGGCGGCAAATAACAACAATACGGATTCATTCTGGTTGGGTTCCAAGTAGCGGTGATTACCAACAGTATCTAGGCTATTGCACAAATTACTGGGCAACGGCTCCTGAACGGTAATCGTTTATCCTAGAATCATTAGTAGATATGGTAGGATTGAAAACCCAGAAATCGTAGACAGTCTCTATATCTATATCTATCCTATTGTGTGCAGATTAATCTTCCATGGTCGGACTTTGCTTAGTCATCGGATCGAAGCTGGAATAGATAATATAAATCGATCGAACTCAAACTTTTCTTCCTTCCGCCACAACTTGGGTTGGCTCTCACCGCTCCTCATCCAAAGCCCTAATTGGGTAAGAGGGCCAGAACGATGGCCGGGAGGCCCGGGCCCAGACCCGATACCCGGCCGCTGATACTGGCCCCTTACGGGCTCGTGGTTGCGGTGCCCACCTCCTTTCACACGGACCGACAAGGTAGACCGGCCAGGCCATGGCGTTTACTCTGGCGAACATAGTCTTGGCGTCCGGTGGCCCTGTGTTCTCCAACAATCCGAGACGCACGAGGTTGCTGCGAGAGCGGGGATCTTTTGTGAGCCGCACCCGCGCGAGCCCTATATGACTCAACTTACTGGTGGTGTGTGTTGTTGGGAGGACGAGAAAGGCCGAGAAGCAGACAGATTTCCGAAACGAACAGCAAGCTGCCAACTCCCAACTCAACAGATATTGTCTTACGAAAATACCCGGTTTTGTCTGGAAGCAAGTTTCACCATCACGGCCTCTGAGGCCATACAGTCTCGCACCAAGGATACCAGTCCTGCTCACGATTGCTCACGAATTGCCGATTTATTACTTGTCGCTCGAGAACAACCCCGCTTATCAGGCCGCTCATGGCCCCCCCCATTTTGCCGCCCTTGCGGTCTATTTGCCGGCCTCCTATTCCCCCTTGACGTCGCGCCACAGGGTCGCTCCAAGGCGTGCGCCGAAACCGGGCTCACATTCTGCGCACACCATCTCCCCCACTCTGGCGATGTCGGCGAGTTGAGCCATTTGTTTGCGGACTTCAGGTCTGGGGATAGGACGGCATTATCCTTTTGGCTTGGCAGAAGACGGA
The DNA here is from genome assembly GCA_026745395.1 of Tympanopsis confertula. Lineage (NCBI taxonomy): Eukaryota > Fungi > Ascomycota > Sordariomycetes > Coronophorales > Scortechiniaceae > Tympanopsis > Tympanopsis confertula. The sequence continues at coordinate 53,671 of JAOYNU010062882.1, read as the reverse complement.
GCAGCCTCCCACGATAAACTGCGAGTAGGTTCACGCCTTACTTCGCCCTAAGGCCAGGTCGGAGGGCCGACCCTGACGAATCATTCTTGGTACTTGGACCTCGTGAACCTGCTTTGCCTTTTATCTCCGCACCTTTCAATGACCTCTGGTCTGTCTGATGAGTATTGCTGTATCCTTCAAGGGGGGTCCAGCCATGAATTGGTAGAGCAGGTCTATAACAGCATAGCTACGCGGACCAACTTGCGGTAGGAGAATTTTCCGATTACGGTGCAATTTTGATCGTTTCTCACCAATCTACGGTGAGGGCCAACGCCTGTTGTGGTAAAATCTCTTTTCCAGACGGCGCCTCCCGTTCCGGCCCCAAGCGAACTTGCCCCCACTTGCAACATAACAGCTGTTTTATTATCGTGAATGCCCGGCGGATGGCGCCGTAGCGGATACGTCGGATGACAAGAGATCCTCTCACTCTGAATTTGCATGGTTATAACGACGATATACATACTCCGGATGGGAGGGTTGGTAAAAAAAAAAAAAAAAAAAACCCAAGTCTTTGCTTGGGGGGTCCCATAGACCGACCTCCATCACCAAGACTCTTTCTCACTAAATCTGCATGGTTGAGGGAAGTTCAAAGTTGGAGCTTTCTGGTTATCGGCATCAGTGGTGCTGAAAGAAAACCCCGATGAAAAAGGATTACTACTCACAACTTGGAGGCAGAAGACTCTGCCTCACTGTCTCCGGTGCTGTGCTCTAGCTCGATGACAAGCTTCCCAAACTGCTTCCCTTCCTTCATCTCCTCAAACAGTCCGTTGATTGCTTCGAGCTTGTCCAGCCCGCTGACGGTCTTGCTGACCACCGGGTGGATCTTACAATCTGCCACGAAGGCGACCAATTCGCGAAACTCAGCCCTCGATCCCACAGTCGTGCCTCTGATCTCAATATTCTTGAGCATGGCCTGTACGAGCCAGTCCATCTTTGGCCCCTGAGTCATGCCATACGTGACAATGACGCCGCCCATCTTGAGCAGTCTTGCAGTCCGGCTCACTATGTCTCCTCCCGCACCGTCCACTACCATATCCAGGAAGGGCCGGTCGTTGGGCAGCATCGCATGGAGCTGTTTGTCCCAGTCTGCGCTTTTATAGCTCACCCCGCCTGCGGCGCCCAGATTCGTCGCTTTGTCAAGCTTGCCTTGATCGCTGCTCGTCACAAACACGCGGCACCCGCGTGCAACAGCAATCTGTAGCGCGATCAGTGCCACCCCTCCTCCTATACCGGTAATGAGAATGTTGCTGCCCTTGACGGCGTTGCCTCCGCTCTTTGCATTGAGGGACCTCCATGCCGTAGCGCCCACCAAAGGCAGCGCGGCAGCCTCGGCGTCGCTCAGGTGGCTCGGCGCTGGCTCGACATCATCTTCGTGAACCAGAATGAAGTCCTGAGCTGTACCCTCGCCTTCGGCGAGACGGCTTGAACCGACGACGCTCCGGCGACTGGGGTCCTCGGGGCCGACGGGGTCTGATGCCCAGCCGCGCGTCGGGTTCATGATGACGCGCTGGCTGAGGAGGGCCTTGGTCCTGGAGCTGCAGGAATGGTGAGCGGCGATTACGGTGCCTACGCCATCGGCCAGGAGGGGGCTGGTGAAGGATATGGCCGGGTAAAGATGCTGGCGGATAAAGAGGTCGCGATGATTGAGGGCAACCGCCGCGACGCGAACAAGGACCTGGTTAGGGCCAGGGTCCGGGATGGGTAAGTCGACAAGACGAAGTCTGAACGGCTTTATTTTTAGCATCGCCCGCCATGAATATGGTACATGTTGCGAAAGGGGACACCCACGGGTAGTAAACCTCTCCGGGTTTCCCATCAGTCTTTTGGATCTGGAGGCTCTTGTTTTGGGTCATATTCGCGATTGTTGTTGTGTAATGGCTTTTTGTGTGTTGCTGGGTGGAATGATGCCATGATGCTCATGCTTCTAGCTTTAAATGCTCCGAGATTGCCGTGACTTCTTCCAATTTACCGACCTATCTCAGATGACGTCTCCTGAATATGCCGGTGCGGGGTATTACTAATCACCGACATCATATAATTATTATTCACTAAATTGCATTGCTATTGCGCCGGCTAGTCCATCCTGGATATATCTGTATTTGCCTTTGGCTACCCCGAATTTTTCTTGTGTCTGAGACGTTGCAGAGGAGTTGGTCGTCGCTCTCTGAAACACTGAAACACTCCAAAAGGCCATTGACCTGTCGTTCGATGACGCTCGCTGTGGTCAGTTAATTCCATCATGCTGCCCGCAATACTTCCACCTAGCAGTAGCTCATGATGACGCTGGCGGGTGACCTGCTTTGGCGTGTTGGCGATGCCTCCCTTGGAGTCGATAGGCTGAACTATTTATTAACGCCTCCAACGCCGGGCTAATAAGGACGATTTTGCCACCTACAGAAACCATTACATACCCCGGGCACATCCTTTTAGTAATAGTAATATAATAGTACCGGGCTCGACTAGAGTTATTCGATATAAGGTCGGATATCTATATTAGAAATAAGTCGATAAGGGTAGTTCTAAGGTCCGTCATTCCGAGTTTCTGTCCGAAGCCGTCCTAACCTTTTGGTGCAGGATCGGCTAGTCAGTTTTAGTGATTTAATCTAATAAACGTCCGGACCAAGCCTTGACCTCATCTTGTGTGTTGGGCCTGAGACACCGCCATGTGATGGCGGGATGTACTGGCAGGCAGATGCATATTGACGACCGTGCCGAAATGTAGCTGTCAGGACAAGATCCAATATCGCTCTGCCTCGGCTGAGTGGGCCATTGTTTCCAAAATCCCCCATCATCAAACACCTTCTCAACCGCACTATCTCACCGCTTCGAGGCATTCCCCCCTCCCTGCCTTCTCCTATAGATCGCACATGTGGTCAAGATATGATATGGTCTCAACTTCAATCAGTTGTGGCTGGTTGATGGCTCTTATTTGTGGCGTGTATATATGTGGCGCACGCTTGTGGCGTATGCATTACTAGCCGCGTTGCCACAAATCCACAAATGGACCTTGCGAAGTCGAACTTTTTCCTCACCACAACGGATTCGTCATGGACGCCCCTCCACAGTCCATGTTTGCAGGCCTGGCTTTATAATACGTCTGGATAGCCCTGCCTGATCGTCCCAGACTTCGATTGGCCTTTTACGAGTCCCATCGGAGCACTTGCTCACCATCAGCCCAGTCCCGAAATCATGAACGAGCTTGGTCGAAACCATCACGCCCACCACGATAGACTGTCCACCTACGGGAGCCTGCTTGCCTCCAAAAGTACGCCGGACTCGACTCTCAAATGTTGGAGAAGACGGCTGCATCCGGCCTTGAATCCCGCACCTTTCAGCGTCTCCTTTCATCTGCGTCAACGCTTACCACCTGCCCACTTCCTACGTTGCAGTCACTCCCCACCCGCAAGAGATTGTATCCGGGTTTCTGGCAGCATGGAGGGTCGACGTTTGAGCTCTCCGGACCCTACCTCGCAGGGCACCAGACACAGACGCAAACGCGTGGACGCGAGTCAAAGTACCGGGATGCATATGAGCACTCGATGACGCCTTCAGCGGCGGGACCTGGAGGCTGGGCTGGGACACCACCGGTGACTCTAACAGCTTCCATGGAATCGATGCATCTGCAAGGGCCACTCGCGTACTTGCGCGCCCACAGCAGTACGTTGAAGGAACTCCTACAGCAGCAGACCGGATCAGCGCGAGGGTTGACGACGTCAGCCCGGAGAGCGAAGATGCGGGACAAGGGTAGTGGTAGGAAGAAGGGTAAATCGAAAGATGGGGAGTCGGAGGTGAGGAGAACAAAACATGAGGAGGAAGAGGGGGAGGAGGGGGAGGAGGGGGAGGGGGAAGAGGGAGGGGCGGAGGAGGAAGAGGAGGGAGTAGGGAGGGAAGAAGCAGAAGAAGCTGAAGGGGAAGAGGCGGAGGCGGAGGCGGAGGAAGGTATCGAAACTCGACGATGGCGATGGAAGTCGAGGGACGAGGAAGTGGACGAAGAATTGGACGAATCTCTGTCAAGGAAGAAAAAGAAGCGAAAGAGCAAAAATAAAAAGATGGACCAACAGGACGAATCCGACGATAATCCTGATGTGGAAGATAGCACTGGCGCGCCGGCCGAGTCCGAATCGCGAGCACCTGACGCTGGCGCACCAGCCGAGCACGAATCATCGGCACCTGACGCTGGCGCACCAGTCGAGCCCGAATCATCAGCACCTGACGCTGGCGCACCAGTCGAGTCCGAATCATCAGCACCTGACGCTGGCGCACCAGTCGAGTCCGAATCATCAGCACCTGACTCTGGCGCACCAGTCGAGCCCGAACCACCACTTCTCAGGAATGAGCAGTACCTGGCCAGCCTGGAAGCTGTCTTGCAAGAGATACTGGAAAATGCCGGCTCCGAGGAAGAACCGCAATACAGCAAGGCATGGGCCACTTATCAAGACATGGACGCCCATCAGAAACCACGCTTCACGAGCGAGCTGTTGCAATACCTATCCAGATCAGATACGGCGCTCAACTGTGAGAGGGTCATCTCGTTGTTCAATGAGTTGGAACAGACACACTGGTCGGCCGAGTTGGTAGCCCCGGCAATACACGCGCAGATATGTCGTGGGAATCTACATGACGCAATGGACATCTTTAGAAGAGCCGTTGTTTCGAGGAAACTTGACGTCGGGTTCGAGGAGCTGCTGACGGTGGCCATGACTCGCAAAGAATGGGACGTGGTCAAGGGTACATGGCTGACGTGGTTCAAACACCATGCCCGGAAATCGGCGTGGAGAGAACATGTCGGCAAGATGCTCGACCAGATCGAGGGCCTCGACGGTCTGGTAATCGAACTGAAGCATCACTACGATGCTCCCAGCGGCTCTCGGGACATTGTATGGGCTCCTCTATCCGAGTTCATACACAAAGCGGCCAGCGTCGCAGCCAAAACCTGCACAGCGCGCAACGCTGTCCCGATCCTGGAAACGGCCGACTCTGCCCAGCTGTATCACGATTACCTGATGCGAGCTGGCACGGCCGAAGAGTACACCAATTTTCCACTCTTGTATTCCAGACTGCGCGCCTACCAGAAGCGGCCTCGGACAACGGCCCCGTTTGTACGGGCCGTCTTTATGGGCCTGTATCCGAGAGACCACGAGGGGCTCAGGTGTCTGCACGATGACTTTGTCTCTCACCGAGGATCTCTTGACTCGTGGGCGTACAATAAGTACCTGAAATACTACGCCCACTACGGCGACGTCAGAAAGGTGCACGAGCTGTGGAGGAGGTGGACGACGGAGCACAAGTTCTGGGAAGGCGTGGAGATCCTCCAGATGCCTCGGGCGTACGGGCATCTCCTCAACGTGCACGCGTCACGCGGCGACGTGGAGATGACGAGAAGGGCGTTTGACGAAATCCAAACGACGTACAATTTCACGCCTGACGTCTCGCTGTGGAACGTGAAGCTCAAGGCGGAGGCAAAGGCAAACATGTACCCGGCCGCGACGCACACGTTTACCATGCTCTGCGAGGCGGTCAGGCCGGACACGACGAGCTTCGGCACAATCATGGGGCTTGCGGGCGCGTATGGCGATCTCGAGTTCACGGTTGAGCTGTACAAGATGTCCAAGGTGAGATCGGTGCCGACCAACCACTACATGCTGGCGGCCGTGGTGGAGGCGTGCTGCCACAACGACCACTTCAAAGACGCCGAGCGCGTGTGCCAGTCGGGGGTCAAGTCGCTGGGAATCACGAACCCGATGCCGTGGAACAAGCTCCTGCGGTTCTACGCCGCGCGGCGCGACCTCAACGCCGCCCACCGGCTCCTCAAAACAATGTCGGAGCACAAGGTCGAATGGGACGACGAAACATATGAGCAGCTCCTCCGGGCCCTCATCAACTGCCGGCAGCTCCACCACGCCTACCACATGCTCCGCATCGGCTGCACCGAGAGGGTGTTCAACGTGACGCCCGACCACTTTGCCATCGTCATGGCCGGGGCGCTCAGGATGGGCGACGTCCTCCTGGCGCGCAACGTTGGGCTGAGGAGAAGCTGGGTCGGCCTCGAGCCCACGCTCAGCGTGTGCATCCATCTCGCCGACGCCATGCACCGCATCGTCATGAGGATGTACAATACCCGCAAGAGGGATCTCCGGCGCAAGGCCAGACGAGGAGGGTTCGAGGCGCCGGAGCTGGACGAGCCGTGGCAGATATCGTCTCGAAAATTCGGGCGCGCGATACTGGACTTTGTCTCGACCACGGTGAAGCGGCAGGAGACGGACACGCTGTCTCGGGAGCCCGGCGGCGCGCTCAGCGAGCGTGGCGACGAGAACAAGGTGGTCCTAAACTCGCGCCTGATCTCGCGCACAATCTTCATCCTCGCGCAGATGCGTGATTTCCTGTCGGTGGCCGAGGTGGCCGAGCTGCACCGCAAGCTGCTGCCGGCGGGCAGTGCCGACGCGTGGAACGTGCCGATCGAGGTTTCAAGCTCGTTCATGCTCTCGGACTACTTTGAGGGCCGCTACGACAGGGTCAAGGAGGCGTGGGAGCAGGTGTTTGAGCAGGCCAGGCAGATGAACTACAAGGGCAAGATCCTCATGGGCCAGCGCTACGTGCTCAGCAAAGCGCTCAAGACGATGCAGACAATGTACATCCAGACGAGCGACGCCGAGGGGCTGATGGAGGTGGTGCGGCGCGTGCGCGACGCCGACTTCCAGCTCGACTCCAAGAACTGGAACATCTTTGTCGTCGGCCTCGTCAACCTCGGACGCACGGTCGAGGCGTTCCGGCACTGCGAGAACGCGCTCGCGCGTCGCTGGGTGCCGTGGGGGTGGACGCCCAAGGAAAGAACCCCGACGCTGCAAGAACGGCGCCGGCGCATGAACCCGCGCTATCTGTACCCGACCTTGCACACGATGCGCGTTCTCGCCAGGTACTACTTCCGGCTCCGCAAGGTGGCGCTCTGGTCCATCAGGGACTCGGAGAGCCTCCGGATCATACGCGAGGAATGCCCGAGGACGGCCCGCGCGTGTGCCGAGCTGGCGAGGTTCTACATGCTCCGCGGCACGCGCATCAGCGCCGAGTGGGCACAGCCGGGCTATCGGGAGCGTCACATGTACGGGGATGCCCTGGCCGACTGGGGCAGTCAGGAGGAGGCCGTCGCCACGACCGCCTCAGAAGAGACAGCAGCAGCCCATGATGGGCCGCAGAGTGCAGAGAGCGGCCGCCGCCCTCCTGGCACGAACGAGGAGGGCTTGCCGATGGAGAAAGCCGGTGATGATCCGGGCGACGACGGTGGCATTGGCCGCTTTGACACACAGGATGTCGAGGCCATCGGCATCCAGGGCGGCGGCGACGACGACCACGACCACGACATGAGCTTCGGAGCGGATCGCGACGACCAGCCGGGCAACCAGGACGAGCAGGCCAGAAACATTGTTGACATTGTCCACCACAGTCCACCAAGTGGGGGACAGCGACGACGACGGGTGCAGAGAAACGATGTCTCGAATCAGCAGCCATCACCACGGCCGCGCTCTGACGACTACGGAGGTGGAAGCCATGGATATGACGGCAAGGACGGCGACAACGATGGCGTTGACGGACAAGGAGAGGAGTGATGGGAGGGAGGCTGGTCTGTCTCTGCTTGCAAACTGTGTGCGTGCTGGTGGAAATATCTGTACATTTGATTGATTTCTTGGCCATGCATGCCATGCCATGCCATTTCTGCTTCGCGGTGTCGAATCGCGGAATCGGAATAGAAGTATAGACAAACAAAGCAATAAGAAATAGACTTGTTTATCAAATGTCCCAGTGTGACAGTGAACGATTGGACAGCCAACATTAATCAACGAATGAGTTTGCGCGAGATGGGAGACTGCATAAAAGACAATCTCTCCAGTATAAAGATAATCTCTCCAGTTGCCGTCAATGTATAAAACGCCTGAATCATGCCAAAGGAACTCCCATCCATGCCCATGTTCCAGCTAAATAAGGATCAAACGAACAAGCATTGTATATAGTAGGATGGCAGATGCAAATGGTCGAGAAGGGAACTCGCTCAGATATCCCAGCAAACACGTGCGCCGACTAACGAGGGGATAAAGAAGACCCGTCCGTCCATGGGGAATACTATCCTTTGAGCGTCCAGACGCAGGTGATTGATTGATTGATTGATTGATTGATTGATTGATTGATTGATTGATTGGCCCATCAATCCTCACTTCCGGAGTCGGTCTGCACACCCAGCGATCTCAGCCTCTGCGTGAGCAGGCCCTCGGTTCGCTGCATGGAACTCCCGCCAATGACGCAAAATTCACTCGTATTAAGCCTCTGGTAGATTTTACCGAGCCTGGAGCCATTCCCGTGTGAACTGCTGATGCCAGCTTCCAACACATCAACATCGGCTTGCGGCTGCGGCCCCGGCGAGCTCATGTCGCTGTCGACTCGTGGTCGCAGCCCGGGCATCGGGTCGACTGGGCCTGCTGTATCATCAACTCCCAAGCCCATAAACGGGTCGGACGAATGGTAGCTGACGGCTGGTCGTGAGGCGGCGACGCCGTCGTCCATGGCATCGTCCAAGACGCTGAGCGCAGTCTGCGCGGCCTGGCCGAGAGAGAAGCCCGGGTCCGGATCCGGATCCGGCCCTGGCCATGTCCTGTCTGCCCGGTCTGCCCGGTCTGCCCGGCCAGCCGCGAGGCTCGAGGCCGGTCCGGTATCATCAGCACCTGTGGGCGGGTGATTGACGCGGATGGGCTTGTACGGCGTAAACTGCGGCACCGGGGACGTGATCTCGTTGCGCAGACGCTCCTTGCCGTCGGGCACTCGATTCGCAAAGACGACGCGAATGTTTTTATGGAGATAGAAGCGGCCTTTGGATGGGCAGCAGATGCGCAGGTGAACAAGGTACCTCAGGATAGGACGTTCCGGGGCGGCGGCGGCGGCAGCGGGAGACAAGGATGGGAAATGCGCCGCTGGGATTGACGGCGCTGCGGGATCGATGTTGTCGACCATGGGGCCGGCCGAGTAACTTCTCTGCCTAACAAATGTCTTGGTGCCTGGCTCCATGCCGGCCAGGTCGTATGGTACAAGAAACAGTTTCACGGCCGTCTTGTTCTGGTTCTTGATGACAATCTGGATCTGTCCTTTCTCTGGGATCCTGTAGCTCCCGCCAGGCGGTGCCTTGGGAGATGCAGCACCCCGTTTCGCTCTTTTTCGTTTGTCCATATCCGAGTCCGCCAGGCCAGCAGCACCTTCACCTTCTCCTTCACCTTCGCCTCCGTTCTTCTTCCTTTCCACAAAATTTCTTGCCTGGAGCTTCCGCTTGGCTCTCGCCTCCTCGTCCTGGTTCGGCAGTCCGTTCTCGAGGTCGATCGACCCCACATAGGGGCTTGGCCCGTCATCCACCCTGGTGCGCCCGTGGCCGGTGTTGGGATAGTGGTAGAACACGGCATGGAACGGCAGCGTGACGTGGGAAGGGCATCTCAGGCCCGACTTGCATTTCCCCAGGCCGAGCACGCCGATTTGCGCCATGAATTCGAGCGGCATCGACGGCGTGGTGGACATGCGACCTCGCAGGATGCTCTCCTCGTACGATCCTACCATGGATGCATGCAGCAGCGGCGACATGTCGGAGCCGTACGACGGCCGGCGCGAGCGGGCAAAGGCAGGTGTCTGAGGCGTCGGGCACGGGGCCGACATGTCGACGATGCCGGACGTGGATCGTCTGGGCTGGTGGGCGCGGTATGGCACGGAGCCGTCGCGGCGCGTTTTCTGCGAGAACATGCGGGGCTCGCTCCCGATGCTGGTCGAAGGCGACACCGAGGGCGCCGAGGGCGCTGAGGGCGCTGAGGAGGCGGCCGTCCAGTCCATCGAATACCTCCTGGCACTGAACCTGACGTCCTTCTTCTCCTCCGATGCCGCCATCAGATCCTCGCTCAGCACCGACTGCACCAGCGGACTTGTAGGCGCCGCCTTGTAGACGAAGCTTGCTGCAAAGCCCGAGGCGGCCAGGGAGGAGGATTGGGCGGCGTCGCCCCCGAGCGTCTTTGGCAGTGTGGCCGCACTCTCGATGCACAACCGATGCGACGTGGCAGGAAGCCCTGCATCCCACTTTCTTATACCAAGTGCAAACGCTCCGCCGCCTCCATCAGCTCGATCGCTCCCCATCAGCTCATCTTCCGCCATCAGCTCATCTTCCGCCATCAGCTCACCTTCCACCATCATCTCCTGGTCGCCCGGCCCCGGTGGCGGTGTCTTTTGCTGCGTGCAACCATTCCCTTCCGGGGTGAAGTTGCCCCTGTGCAAAGCCGATTGCGGCCTCTCAATGTCCAGGCCCTCACGAAGCCGACGCTCGGAATCCTCGGGCGACCTGGGGTGGGCGGCGTTGCTGCAGATGTTGTTGCTGCTGCTGCTGCTGGTTTGAGGGGATAAGTCGGCGGCCGGGAGCAAGTTCTGGGACCCAGCCGAAGCGGGCCGAGAGCTGCGTGGGGTTGATGGGCGGGATTGCTGGAAAAGAGACTCGAGCTGCAGAGCCCAAGCCAGGTTAGTATGATTTGCCTGGGAGGTTTCGGGAGAGAAGAGAGAGATCAGATCACAACTTACATGACGGCTGGGAACCCAAGTAGGGCTCTCGCCCCTCTTGATCCTCTCAATGAGCTCGGCCCGGTCCGAGGTTATTGCCGAGACATCGTTGGCTGGAGATGCCAGCAGCGGTTCGCTCTCAATGCGGGGGTCCACGGACGCCGTCGTCACGCTGGCATCATGATCGTCTGAGACTGGGCCCTCGCAGAGCTCGGTCCGGATGCTTTCCTCCGAGACTGATCGAGCGAGGGTTCGTGCATGGGATGCTTCGCCCGGACGGGCTGGAACGGCCATTGCGCACGAAGAACCTGGCGAGGCGGGTTTCAAAGCCGCGCCCAACAGGGCAGTGGTACCGGTCGCGGTGAACTGCCCAAAGGGTGCAAAGACTGGCAGGCTGTTGGGTTGTCTGGCTATCCCGTCAAGGGACGTTCGATCTCGCGTCATCGAGGCTTCTGGGGGCGGTATACTGCGAGAGAGACGTTGTTCTATCGTGTGGTCGTCGTTTGGTTGCGGGCTTGTTGGGTCGTGCGAGAGAGCGAGGGAGAGAGGGAGAGAGGGAGGGCCTTTGCCCGACCAGCCAGGTCGGGAAGTCTCGGTTGGTGATATGTATATGTATATGGAATTTTTTTTTCTCCCCACTTTGCTCATGTTCTCGGAGCTATTTTTTTATTAAAAAATCCCCCCCTCTATTTCTTTATCCTCCCCTCTCTCTCCTGTCCAGTCTGGTGATGGATTGGGGGGGAGACGAGAGGGAAAGAATAGGGATCCTAAGAGCTAGGAAAACGTCATACATAGGAATAGGACAACCATGTTGTGCTGCCTTGTGCCCCAAATGGCGCCGGCTCAGCAGCGATGAGACGATGGCCTCAAATCCGTCGATTCACTCGGTCCTTTCAAGAAACAAATTTGAATCTGTGCTCATTCGGAAGACAAGGCGCATTTCAGCTCTACGCATACATATCGCCAGTTTCGAAATAGGAAAAGCTAATCCAGATTGCAAAGTCAAAGAAGCACGTGATGGATTTGTGCCCGAGTAAAGGCACCTGGGAGCAGCTACTGCCAGATAATGGCAGCTGATAAGCCACCCGGAATTATATTCTCCATCAACTTCATTAATCGCCATCACCCACAACGTCGTTGGCCCAACATCTCCACAGCATGGCTCCCGAGCGTCCTCGCGACGAGTCCGCTCCGCCAGAGCCGGCAGCCAAGAAAACCAAGCGCGCCTTTCGCGCCGGGCCGGATAATCTCCCCGACGGCCCATGGCGGAGGAAAAGTGCGTCAGTCGCCAAGTCGGCAGCAATCTCTGCGCTTTGTGTCTGTGTCCGGAACAAAGACCATTTGCTAATGCACAAGGCCCATCCAGTCTTAAAAACGAAGCAAGAGCTCATCCACAGTGCCAAAATAAAAAAGTCGTATGCCAGACTCCGTGCTCGCGAGCTGGCCTCTCACACCAGCATACCCAACCATGAGCGCGATAAATCGCGAACCCCAGCAGGGCCGGAGATGCATCCGGACCGCCAGCGAGTCCTTGGTCAGGCGGAAACCAATGACAGATCTGATACCGTCCCGCCTGAGCCGAAAACGCGCCGGGAACGCCAAAGCAGCAACGAGACAAAGGCCGCAACGGGGGCCGAGAGGAGCTCGCATGAGCTCAGACGACAAGAGCCATACCACGAGGGTGGTGAAAACCACCTTCAGGCCCGGCCCCGGCCCGTCATCTTTGCCCGCGCCGCCCGTGGCGCCGCAAGGAAAGAAGCGCAGCTCGAGGCAGCCGCGCGAAAAGAACGCCTGCGCCAAGACGCTCTGGCCCAACGCGACCGCCGACGCAAGGCCATCTCCAAATCCCAAGGCCGTGGCGGCGCCAAGATGGGTAAGCAGAAGCTCGGCAGGCAGGGCAATGTGTTATTGGATAAGATCAAAAAGATGGTGGGGGAGAGTTGACTTGTAGCAAGGCGAAATCTTTGGCTACTCATAATATACCCATGATAATTCTGTCCATTCAGCTGCCAAAGTCGTAGCTAGATATTCTCTCCCTCTCTCCCTGTTCCTCACACAGGCTACATCAGACCCGCCCGAGCCTTGGTCTTTGGAGCAACACGAATATGTTCCCAAGGGCGTCTGTTTGCCCCAACATTTCGGGTTGAGATCTTTCTTCTTCTTCTTCCTCATCCATGCAAAATCTTGCTCGCATTCCAGGTGGAGACCACGAAACGCGAAAAGAGCATGATCGTGCTCCAACATCCGAATCGCGTCAAAACCCAACCACGAAACATTCAAGCAGAGAAACGCTCAAACACCACTGCCGTTAGCCAAATCACCTCAAACCGCCGAGCATGCTCTTGATATTTAGGTGCCTCCCTGCATGTAATCATCAATCATTATCCACTTTCAAAGTTGCAGCCGCCTGGGCGCTCTATCTCAAACTCGAAACCTGCCGATTCGACAGCCAACAGTTTCCTTCAAACGCATCATGATTAAGAAGAGAATATAAGGACTCGCGGAGTTCGGATTGAGCGGCAAGTGCCACGGCACCGTGACGCCTTTGTCCATGTGGCCGCCCTGATGGGAGCATCAGCAAACCCGGCTCCAGGGGGGGAGCGCTATCGACATGCAATAGGACGGTTTTGGTTCGTTCCATCGGGCTATAGGATAGTACCCATGAGTTCCGTGCCCAATCGACGGGGGTTTTTTGACAGCAGCATGTTTCGGCTCGTCGTCCTCCTTCCATAGCCCGTCTAGTCGGTAAAGATGTTCGGGATGTTCTCAATGACAAATTGCACCGCCAGATTTTTGGCGTGCATATCGGTCATCTCGCGATCAATGCTGGTGTCTCTCATGATGGTCGGCGCAAAGACAACAGCCAGGTTCTTGGGCGACATCTGGATGCTGCGTCAGCATGGCCGCTTGCGAGCGCGCGAGATATATCTCAGATCCAACTCACCAAGTTTTCAGGCTCGCGCTGGGCAACACGGCCCAGGTGAAACATGAGGAACTCAAGACAGTCGCTGTGACTTTGAGGCATTGACGCAAACGTCTTCTTGAGATGAGCGCACCGCTCTCCTTCGTTGGCGATCCCTGTGGCCTGGCATTAGTGACTACCTCAGATATATCGAGCAATACAGCAGAGGACATGGCTCACCATTCGACTCCAGAACGCGGTCATACACGTCAAACGTCAGCAGCGGCATGGGAAGTTTCCTGAAGTACTGCTTCAGGACACTGGTGACAGCCGTGATGTCGATGTCGGGGTCCGAAATGTCGTAATCCGAGTTTTGGCTGAAACCATCCTGGATCGCTTTGACCTGCGAGTTGCCACCAGTTTTGCGGTAGATACCCTCGACATCCATGCCGCGGAGCTCAACCTCCTCAATGCAGCGTGTGACCACGCTGGGGATCTGGCGCCGCTCGAAATCAACACGCTCGCTGAGGTCTGAGCCGAAAAGGGTCGTGGAGGCGTCGGCAGCCGTAGTGGGCGCTGCGACGTTGGCAGTCGAGACTGACTTGGGCATACCACCACCGGTCCTGCTGCGATTGAAGAAACCAAATCCCTTGGCGCCATCATGATGCTGGTGCGGGTGTTGCTGTTGCTGCTGCTGCTGCTGTTGTTGTTGTTGTTGGTGGTGCAGTAGTAGCAGTTGCTGTTGCTGCTGCTGCTGCTGCTGCTGCTGCTGCTGTTGTTGTTGTTGGTGGTGGTGGTGGTAGTGCTGCTGTTGCGGAGGCTGTTGTGGCTGATAGCCACGAGACTGGCCATTGACAGCAGACTGCGGGTAGGCGGCGTTCATGGCTGTTGGGTCGACCTGGGTAGTCGTCATGTTATACGGAAGACCAATGTTGTCGCCCGAGAAGCCAGCATACTGGGGCCTCTCGCGTTCCTGTTGCTGGAAGGCCACGACAGCGCGATTGACCCCCTTGGCAACATTCTGCGCGACCGCCTTCCCCTTTTTCCAGTTGAATTTCTTGACCTGGCCCCTTCTGACCTGCACAACTGTCGGGCCGGACTCGACGATCTCCTCCGAGTCGGGTGGGAGAACCGAGTTTGCCGAAGGAGCGATACTGGCGATTTCGAGGTTGACAGTCGAGCCCGTCTTGCTGTGACTGTAGATGCCGAGACCGTTGGTGGACTTGGCGGCGCCGTCATTAGCGGCATCGCGCTTGAAACGTTCCTGGATCTGGTGCGTCAGGTCGTTGTTCATGTCGGCAAGCTGCGCGTTCTTATTCGACAGCTGCTCAAACTCGACAAGCGCTCGGTCGCGGTCGACCATGGCCCGTTCCTTTTCCTCAACCAAGGCATCGCGCTCCTCCATCAGCTGCTCAATGGTTGCCGACATGGTAAGCTTGACCTTTTCCAGCTTCTGCACAAACTCTTTGATGGCGCTGTCCTCGAGCTCGTGGGGGTCGATGGGCTTCTTTGTTTCCTTGGCACGCTCGACATAACCGGCCAGTACCTCAAGCTGCCGTATCATGATCTCGGCCTGCGTGTCGAGGACCGACACCGTCTTGCGTTTCTCAATCAGCCTCTTGTTGAGGTTGAGCAGATCGTTCTCTTGGCTGAACTTCTTCTCGAGCTCGGCAACCCTCAGTTCCGACGACCTGAGCTGACGCTTGAGCATGGCCGGGTCGTCGCTGGGAGAAAGAGACATTGGGCTCCCCATGTCACGATCGTGGGGGCTCATATCGTCAATCACTGGTGTCTTGGGCCAGCGCGGCGAGGTTGTGCCGCGTGTAGTCTCGCTGATGCTTCTGCTATGGCCGATGGTGCGGCCGGGGGTTTGTGTTTGGCTCGACTCGGAGCTGTTTGTGCGGCCGTGGCGGACCGCGTTTGACACGCGACGGAGAATTGACGATGAGCCCTCGTCGGTTCCGAGGATCCTAGCCATGTCTTCATCCATGCTAAAGTCAGGTCCCTGGCTCCAACGGGGAAGCTTGGGAGAAACCTTTGGGGAGCTAAGGTCATTGGAGCTGGAGGAATCCTTACGAGGCGTGTTTGTATGTGCTTGCGCGGGGGGTGCGGGCGGCGCACGCGGTTGCATGTACGTGTCACTAAGCTTTTGACCGAGGGCCGGCCTTAGATTGGTGGGCATAAGAGTATCGTCCGCCGTGGCCGGGCGGGCAGGAGTACCGGAGCCGGTCCTGCCGGAAATGGGCGGCGAATGTGCGGCAACGTGCCTGGAACCAGAGACGATCGGGCCCGTACCGGCGGCTTTGGACGTTCCCGCGGCTGGCATTTCCCTCCTCGGCGGGATGGCTTGGGACACACTTTCAGGTCTGGCCTCTGTGCGTGCCTCGTCATCCAACTTGTGCTCCGGCGAGTCTCGCGAACCGGGTATCCTTTCTGGTGTCTCGGCGCCTTCCCTGTCCCGTCTGGAAGGCCCCATGCTGATCCTGGCACCACCCGGTCCGTTCTCCTTGTGGGGCGTCGACTTCTTGTTCTTTGGCGCTTCCTGGAGTTTGAAGTCGTCGCTTCCTTTGCTGGTGCTCGAGCCTCTGCTCGACGGCTTTTGCGGTCGCTCCTCGGCAGACTGAGGGCGCGGCGGTTCGTTTCTCGATGACTTGGACAATTTCCGCGCCGGTGGTTTCGAGGTTGGAGGCGTGGACTCGTACTCGGAGAACGACTGTCTGTTCGCTTGGGCCTGGAAAGCTATGTGGGGGGTGGACGCCTGCGAGTCTGTCTTCTTTTCCGGCCTTGGCTGGCTGAAATAGTCGCCGCCATCCTTGGCCTTCTTTGACGTGTCTCCGGCGCCTTCGGCGAGGGATTTCGGCGAGGAAATCGACACGGGTGTTGGATCCAGAGCAACAGGTATGAAAAAGCCGTCATCTTGAGCGGCCGCACCGTTGGTGGGTTCACCCCCACCGGCGCTCTGGTGCATAGTCGAGCCGCGATTTTTGCGATTGCTTGTGGACGGAAGCGTTGGCCCGTCGCGGGCCGCTGAGCCGTCCTGGGTCCGTTCCCTCTCTGGAGATCGCGACGGTCTCGAGCTGCTCCTCGACGAGGTTTCGGTTGTTCGCTGGCTTGGCTGGGGCTGCCGTGGTCGGGGCGATAGCTCGGTATGAGGGCTCTGCTCGGGGGCGGGATCAAACGCGCCTCGTGGGATGGCATTGGGCGGCAGCGCCGGGAGAGACTTGTCTGTTATCATTGGCGAGGCGCTCTCTTTCTCCCGCCTCTGGGCCTGCGCCTTGGACTTCTTTCTGCGTCTGGCCATGACGGACTCGTGGCAGTCCATGCAGAAGATGCCCTGTGATGTGCGAGCATATCGGAGGTTATCTATTTTCCGCTTGCAGTTCCGACATCGGAAACAGCTTGCGCAAAAGGCCTGGTCGCCCGTGAGAATGGCCAGGTCCTCGATCTTGCTACCGCATGCTGTGCAGCTGTAGGTGCAGTTGTTGCATATAAGAGACCCATCTCCGAGCAGTAACAAGTTTGCGTCGTCCCCAAGTTGCGTATCGCAAGTGTTGCACCGGAAGCAGTTTATATGCCATCGACTGCCGGCTGTACACGTTCGTTAGCGTCTGTCGCAGAAACGGGCAACGGGCATCGAAGCAGAGGGGGGTGGTGAAGGTGTCTTGAGAGAAGCATAAATGGAAACAAGTAATGTCTGAAACAAGCAATGTCGGGATCAAGCCAGCAACGTGAGTGAAGGCGACGAGGAAGGCAGTTTGCTATTGGAATTTCGACAGCTACATACCTAGCTCGTATGCCTTGCCCTCCTCGAGGATCTGCATTCTTCTGGTCAGCCAGCTTTCCGGAATATCTGGCGAAGGTAGAGAGAGAGATGAGGGAGCAGGCGGTATGGAAATGACAAGCTCACCTCTCCGCATGCCTTGCACTGAAAGGTATCATCGTCCATGGTATCCATGGCATGGTCCATGTAGTCGTCGGCAATGCTGACCATTGTGACTGTTCTTTTGCAGGTCGAATGGGTGTCACGTTGTTGAGTGGGAGGAAAGAGAGTTTCGCGGCTCGGGGGTCAGATCGCCGGCGACGGGACGGTTCTGTTCTCGAAATCGAGGGGTGGAGCTGCGTGAGATAGGCACGTCATGAACTCCTCGCGGCGGTGACGGCCTCAATCGGTTCAGCTAGCCAGCTATGTAGGAAGGACTGGCCTGGCACGTAGGTCGGGTTGGTGTGATTCGGGCCCAAGCATCGAGAGGGGAGGAACCACCACACAAAGAGCGACGTCGCGTGCCTTGCTTATGGATGCGATACGCTTGTGGGTGCGTGGGTTGTTGTGCGGAGGGTCGATCCTGTTGGATCAGGCGGCAGCAAGGCAGATCAACCTCTGGCTTGCTGGCTGGCTGGCCCCCCACTGTCGTGATTGTATCGATCGATCGGTAGGGCACCAAGCGGTGGGAATGGTGGCGCGGGACCGCAGGAAGATTCGGCTTGCTGCCAGGGGAAACAGTGAAACAGAGCCCGGGCGCCCAGGCGATTGGAGTGTCAAAAGGGGGGAAGAATGCCTCCGACCAGTCTGGTAACGGAAGTAAGGAAGGGGGGGGCAGGGACTGAGTTGTGAGTTGTGAGCGGGTTGCCAGATTATGCAAGCGTCCCTTGGTCGAGAAAGGGCAAGGGTCGGTGGCCCCCTATTGTGTAGAGAGAGGCACGGACAAACAAAGGGACGGACGGCAAGATCTCGAAGGATGATGCGTCGGAGGCGGCGAGGGGGATGGGCAAAAGCGGAGGGCACGAAGCGAGCCGAGTGCTTGGTGTGCTTGTCGTGATGGCGGTTGTGCAATAATGGTGATGGTTGTTGTAGTTGTGTGCTGCTTGTTGCTTGTTGCTTGTTGCTTGTTGCTTGTTGCTTCGTGCTCCCGCGCATGTACGTCAATGGCCGTTGAGGTTCGATAGACGCGCTTTGGGTGCTGCGTATTATCGCAGCGTCGCCGATATGAGAGGGAGGGGATGGATGGCGAGCGCAGGAGCCCCACGGCGTTTCTCTTTGGCTTCTGTTTTCCCTCTTTCTTTCCTCTTGCTCTCTCTCTCCCTCTCACTCGCAACCACGCTCGCTCTTTTTCCAAGGAGGGGCAGGCAGGCAAGGCAGGCCGGTGTGGGTGTCGGCGTGAGAGGAGATGGGGAAAGGAAGTTAGGGGGAGGGGCTGATCTTCAGTACTTTGTATCCCCTGGACCTGGATTATTAGGGACCTGAAGGACTTGAAGAAGATGATATCAGGGGCCATGAGGGGTCAATCCCAGAGCAGCACATTTTTTTTGGACTGGATGGGTACACCGAAACTTGGTGGCGCCGCCAGCATAGCGTCAGGTACATATTTAGCGTACAGCCATGAACCGCCCTTTATTATGGGGAAGAATAAAAACTCGATATCAGGTGATTATAAAACGATGGCAAGTGCCCTCCTTGATGACGACGACAAACCTCAAGTGAGTCCAAGCAGCAGTCTTGAATGTCCTGATCGGTGTTTTTTGATGCTCCGGACCCGTTGGGTTGTCCTTGTAGTTCGAACTCCAACCACTCTATAACCCGGATTCGGGGTTTGTTATAACGTTGTAGGTAAACGTCATGATGGTAACTGATGCTCACAGTGCTCTTGAGCAAATCGGTAAAGATCTGGCTGTCTCTCTCTCCAGAAGTACGTACGTATTCTATTGTATTAGTAAACGATTGATCAGTGACCAGACGACCGCAATTTGATCGAAAAAAGACGGATGGTGTCTTAGGCAACAAGCGAGCCGACTTCACATTCTCGCAGGAGCAGGATCATCCCGGTACCTTGCTTGATAATGTAGATAGGGACCGAGTTTCTCTCTCTCAAATGCCAAACATAGGAACCTGCCATGTCTTTGGCCAAAAGTCAGCTCATCTCCATCTCATTCTCCGCCGCGACCAACCAGCATCCAAGTACATCTTCTGTCCAGGTCTTGGCCCCCTTGCGCTAGCACGCATAATGCATACGTACGAGGCAAGGCACGCATACGCACGTCTACGTGTATAAATCCCTCCCTCTCCACAGCCAATACGCAGGGGGAGAAGAAGAAGCAAGGCAGATTAGTTATTGCTCACTCATCGGTCTTCTTTTGGCTCCAAACATGTCCCGCCACCAGAGAAGGGCTGACAAAATGGCATTCCTTCAAGTCAGCGTTAGGCTCTCTCTCTATCTTTCCTTATGTTTCCAGGCATGTGACATGCATATCATGGTCACGCAATCCTAAAAGACAGGATATTGTTTGACTGACAAATTGACAAATCTCCTATTTAATGGTGCACAGCACAGTGGTCGAAGTATCCGTAGCATTTGCAATCTCCCATGGCACGAAAGCTTATGGCCAATAGCCCTTGCCATCACTCATCACTTTCATCCATCCACCCCTTACTCACCTCACCCACGATCCGACCGTTTCAGATCAAGTTGGTTGCTCACAAGGCCTCTTGCGCCAAACGCAAGGGAGTATCTTACAAGATTTTTGATAAAATAAAATAAAATAAAATAATAAATAACATGTAATAATCTTACACTACGCAGGGGTCATCCGATAATTTACTAATTTAAAGTGTTTGGGGAAGTGATCCGGATCCATTCATCCGAAGGATGCCTTCCCAGTATGTTGTCATCTCTGGTTGCTCCCCAGCAGCCAGTAACCCACCCACCCATAGATGAATCTGAAAGCCCTGTGATGCCGGCACACACAAGAAAACCTTTGGATCAAAGAAATCATATCAACTTCTTCCAACGCTAAGTCGACTCTATATATGATGATATTATGGATAGATTCCGAACTAGCACAGAAACACATACCAGGCAGACCTTTATATCCGATGCATGGTGGCAATATACACAAGATGGGCCGTAAATCGCACAGCACGGCAGCCAGTCGGGAAAATATGGAAAACAGAAAGTAAGTAAAAAGGCCCTTGCATGGCATCAGATCATGAACAATGTGCGGCGTCGGTCCCAGCTGGATAATGCTGTGTACAAGGAACCCCGATAACTCGTTTTGGAAATATATTTTTTTATCAGGGCACTTCAAACCAACGGCGACGAAAGAAAATGATAAAAGGGTTCCAGGGTGATTAAGAGATGGAAACATGAGGTCCATCCATTTTCGCCCAGCAGATTGTATCATCTTTGCTATCTCGATATCATCGCCATGATGCATCGGACGAATGGTTTCTATGCGCTCGTATCTGGACCTCACCCGCAGCGGCTATCCAGATGAGGTCGCATTTGAGATTGCGCACACGTTTCGACATTGCATCAGGTACACACACTCCTTTACTTCTTTTCTACTTGGGCATGGCTTGCATCATCCTGCGCCATCTGGACGGGTGGACGCAGCAGGATAACTTGGCTCCTGTGGACTCGTGGCGCATACACATGATTGATCCATCAATAACCGATGGCTCAGAGAACCGTCTATGAGATAACCCAAACAATAAAATAAAAATGAACATAAAATAGAAAAATGAAAATGTAGTAAAGAGAACACAGGGTATCTATCAGATTCAACGCCGCCTGACCAGGAAGAGGGTGTGCATGTGTGGCCCAGGCGAGCCTACAGACCACGGTCTGCCCCATTTTCATAGACGGCTCCCCCCCCCCAAAAAAAAACCAAAAAAAAAAAAAAACTCCAAGTAATAGTTGTTATACACGCCCCAGCGCCAAAGCCTAGCTACCTTCTATAACGCGTAGCGTGGCCTCGTGTCGTGGGCGATGACTTCCTTTCGTGCCCCCTCTGTACCCTGTATAAATCGTCCCAGCCAACCGGTCCATTGCCGCCTCGTGCGCCGTCACCTAGACGGCCACGGGCCTCTCCTGCTGCTTCCTCACAATGTAGTATGTGATCAGATTCTTGGGATCCTCGCGGGCACTCCGGAGGACGCTCCAGAACCTCGTCTCGCCGATCCGCGCATGGAGCGCCACGCACAACTGCACCGATTCCATCCTGACACCAGAGTCCACCGACTCGATACCCCGCGCGGCCAGCTCGCCCAGCCTCTCGATCTCGCGGGTAGACGGCTCATACGATGCGCCGAGCTTCTCGAGGATGCTGCGAAGGACGAACATTCCGGTACCCAGGCACCGGCACCCCTCGGTCGTCATGTCCGAGCAAGCATCCAGACGCTGGGTGATGGCCATAATCATGTCAGAGCCATCACCCAGAGAAACAAGATCATCGGCAAGAACCTCGAGCCCGCTGACAATGTGCGCTCTGGCGTCGTACGCGCTGCGAGTCGACAGGATCGAGTTGAGACCTGTTGCGACATGAGGCCGGAAACTGTTGCGTTCCTTCTTGAGCAGCACCCTGATGGTGGCCAGGATCTGGGCCTTGACATCCTGGCCCTTTTCGGGTGTGACGTTGCCAAGAGGGTCTTCAAGGTATGCAAAGAGGCCAGCGACGCACATGCCAAACTTGTCGTCTGTGAGCGGAGCTTTGTTCTCGCGGATGAGCGATTGGAGTTTCCTGAAGCCGTGCACGTCAAGCGACTTGGCCTTGATCTTAGCGATGCCGCTGTCGAGCAGACGCGAATTTTGCTTTTGCTTGTCCGGAGACGGCACGTTGCCGTTGATGCCGTTTTCGGTGGCACCAACAACACCAACACCAACACGCATTACCGCATCATTGATGGACTTGTCTTCCAAAACTGGACCGATGACGGTCGGTTGGGCCGGCTCCGGCTGTCGAGGCAGAGGATCCTCGTAGATCTGGATAGTGGGGGTGCCAACGGGGGTATCCGATGGAACAAACTGAGGAGGAGGAGGAGGAGTTGCTGGTCGCTTCTGTTCTGGTTCCGGAACCTCGGTGGCTGCAGTGTGCCCAGCTGGCGCCTCTTCGGTTGCGACAGGAGCTTCCTGTACAGCACGAGGTTCCGGTGACGGAGCCTGCTCTTGCTGCTCTGGTTCGGTTGGTGGCGCCGGATGCGATAATTGTTCGGGCACCGAAGGAACAGGTGGTACGACCAGCGTAAACTCCTCCGCCCTGGAGGGGCTACTGACGCGAAAGGCGGCGTGGACATGCCCCAATCTCGGCGTTGTCGGGCTGGTGCTCGGACTTTGTCGAGGTGAAGATATCTGCTTAGGAATCTTGGACCGCGCCGGGGACCCGGAGACGCTGCCTTCGCTGAGGGCGGAGGAGTGCCCGTGGTATGGCCGTTGCGCTGCCCGACGGGGTGATGATTCCGCCGGCTTCGGGGTGACCAGGTTGCGGGCATGCCTGACCTCTGGAGGACTGTCGGGTTCGACGGGCTCCTCCTTGTCGTGGCCCCGAACCGAATAGGGTCCGGCAGTAGCGGGTCTCGCTGCCAATTCGGGCCTCCTCCTTGCAGGCCTCATCGGGGCTCCCGACATTCCGCTGGTTGAGGTTTCCGGTTTGGCCCGAACGGTTGCGCCGGATGTAGTGGCAGCAGAACACGCGCTCGGCCCTCCGGAAACGGTGGTGGTTGCTGGCGAGAAGTGTGCCATGGCGGAGCCTGGGCGGGATGGGAGGTTGTTACGAGCAGCAAGTGCCGCCTTCTTCTGGGCCATCATTGTATCACGGAGCGAAGGCTTGCTTGATGATGTGCCCATGGTACTCTTGGACAAGCCGAGGCCAGGCCTACTGGCCTCGGGTTTCCCGCCATCGGGGTTTCTGGGGTCGTTTCTGAGAAGCTTCTGCGCCTGCGGATCAAGGCTCTCCATCAGGCTGAGAGGATAGGTTAGCAAACAAGTAGGGGGGGGGGGGGTAATTTAAACTCACACGTCGGCTCTGGCGGGCCAGATTCCGGCATACAACCAGTACGTGCCACGCATCCTCTCCCTGACGCCAGGATTGGAATCGATCAGTCCCTTCTTGATCGACTTCTCCACGTGGTCTAGGCCTCCCGTGTGTTCGAGATGGCCCTTGTGGTTTGCCTCCTTTTTCAGTAGAGTGGCCAGCCAGCCGGTCGCAAACACTCGAGGCTGGACGTTCTTGTCGTTGACGGCACCAACTATGTGCACCATCAAGCGGTTCGTGTAGGTGACGTTGCTGATGATGATGTCGAGGGTGGTGTTTGCCATGCCGGCGCTGATCTTTTTCGTTGAAGCGGCGAGCTTGGTGAAGGTCTGCATCAGGAGCTCGACCATGGGATCCATGGCGGGCCCCAGGCTGACGGCCATATCCTGCACCAGCGCGCATCCCTCCTTGGACAGGCTGGTTCGCAAGGAGCTGATGGCCTTGATAATGCCATCCAGCAGCGCCCTGAGCCCAAGGACAAACTGATCGTGGAAGTCGGTCACGGCATTTCCGGCAATGAGGCACCTCAACTTTGTTATGCTCTCCTCCCGTTTGAGCCAATTTTGCTCCGTCTCCCTGCCGTCAAAGTACGTCTCCATCGGGCGGAAGATGTCGTCGAGTTCGCGAGACGTGTTCAGATAGGCTGGCTCGACCGGCTCTGCTCTTCCGTCGGGGCCTGGGGTGATGGGCCTCTCGCTGGCGAGAGACGATACGCTCGCCGAGAGGTTGATGGCGGAACGGGATGGGGGGGGTGCGAATTCGACAGGCGTGACCGAGCGAGGCCCGGCGGCAGCCGATGCCGTCCCGGGACCGATTTCTTTTGTGATGGCTCCTGCTATTGCTGGACGGACCTTGAAGTTTGTGAGCTGCTTTTTGAGGTCGGCCTTGGCGGCACCGGGAGCATTTCTGACGAGGTCGCGCGTCAGCCGTCACAATAATAGGAGCAAGCCGCACGCCATATATATACACACACACACACACATATATATATAATAGACGGCCACGTCCAACTCACCTGAAAAGCTCAATAACGGTTGTTTTTGCGACGTCCCGGACGTTGGGGTCTGCATCTTCGAGGAGTTCCATCAATGAAGGGACGTACGGCTTGAAGCCCATGGCGTGCTCGTCGTGCATCTGCGATCCTGATTAGCGGAGCCTGCACGCACACAGACTTGTTCCCGCACCGCGCTCGTGGAAACCACACTTTGCCCGATCCGTCCTACACAAGACGCACCTGGTGCACCCAGTGCATGGAGGCCTCCTTTGCGCGATTGCTCTTCCCGGCCATGGCTGTGTTCTTGACGAAGCGCTCGACCTCGAGGGGGGCGGCGGCGTGGAGCGTGGTGAGGGCGTGGGTGGCCAGCGCGCGGAGCTTCTCCTTTTGATCGCCGAGCTTATCGATGACGAGCGGGAGGGTGTGGCGCGCCTCCTTGGCGAGATATCTCGGCTCCTGCAGCGAGAGGCGTGTGATGAGATGATTGAGGGTGGTGAAGCCGGCGTTGGCCAGAGAGCTGTGCGCATTGCTCGAGGCGACGCGCAGGGCCTCGAAAAGGGCCGCGATGCATTGCTCGGGAACGTTTTGCTGTTTGATGTTGGACTTGACCGTGGCCACCTGCTGTACTTTGGCGTCGACGCTGGCGTTGCTCTGCAGCAACGCCAGCAGGTCATCGACCTGTTCGACGGACATTCTGTCGACCATCCTGTCGGCCATGGCTGGTCAAGATAAAAAAGGGCGAACGGTACTGAGACGACGCCTGCCTGCCTGATTGCCTGCCTGCCTGATTGCCTGCTTGCCTGCTTGCCTGCTTGCGATGCGCGAGTCAGAAAGCCCAGTTTTCCTGTTGATGTCCAAAGCTCGAAGGCCATGAGCTGCTGGCGACAGGACTTGCGTGGCGGTACATGGATACAACACAATATGTATTCGATATTCACAAAAAGCGCGACGTGATCGGCGGCCAACCAGCACAAAACGATGGGGGGGGGAGGTAGACAAGGGCCCTCGGCAGCCCGGACCCGGACCCTTGTCACAGCGTATCTCGGGACCTACCTGAAGAAGAAGGTTAAGCGCAGTTGACTGCTTTGAGGAGCAAAAGGGGATTGCGCCAGGGAAGCTTATCATGAAAACTTGCACTCTCTCAGCTATGGGTGGTTGGCGACGATGATGAGTTGAGGGGGTTTTCTGGGTCTGGGTGGACAAAAATTGCAGACAATGAAAACAACAGGGGGAAGGAAGGAAACAAAAGATGGGACGGACCGTCGTTACGCTGTTGCCCCGTGCCTGCTGTGCTGAGGCCTCATGACATAATAGCCCCCAACGTCCAGATAAGGCTGCTCCTCCCACGTGTATCTATAGCATATAGCATATAGCAATTCAATCATGTTACAATTATTCCAGGCGATAGATAGGTACAGTCAATTGACTTCCAAAAGTTTCGTCTCTTATTACAGTATAATCACAAGCATATCAATCTCAGCGCTTCACACGACAGCACAAGACAACATCAACACAACAACAGCATGGTGCTCCCAGAAGCTACTCACACACCCACACCGATACCGAGACTCCCTCCACGATCCCAAACACAACAAGATGGCACAAAACTCCCCCCCGTCATGTCGGAGCAGGCCCCCGTCGCTTACGACCAGCCCGTCCTCCGCTTTGAGGTCCTCGACATCCTCCACCCTGGGGCCGTGGCCTTTGGCGAGGCCGTGCAGGCCGCCCCCCTCTTGACCAACTGTATCCAGCGAGTCCTCGCCCTCCTTTACGGGCGCGCTCTCCAGCCTTCCCCCGACCGTGAAGGCCTTGAAGGGGATGTGCCTGCGCACCCGCCCCGGGTCCGCGTGCTGTGCCTTCGTCTCAAGCCGTTTGACGGCGTGGCCCAGACGTTCGGCGATGATCTGGACAGTCTTCACAAGACCATCGAGTTCTCGACAACCTTCCTATCCAAGATGCCAACGAGCAGGCACCTCTCCGAGATCTACGGCGTGGTCACGCACGAACTGGTTCACTGCTTCCAGTACGACGGGCAGAACAAGGCGCCCAGAGGATTGATTGAGGGTATTGCGGACTGGGTACGGCTGAGGGCAGGTCTGGCACCGGCGCACTGGAAGCGGCAAGTGGATGGAGAGTGGGACGCTGGCTACGACAAGACTGCATACTTTCTCGAGTACCTTGAGGGCAGGTTCGGCGAAGGAACCCTGAGGCGCATGAACGCTCGTCTCCGCGGTGAGTATTCCGAGGACAAGTACTGGGAAGGATTGTTCGGACTGCCCGTAAACGAATTATGGGCAGATTATGTCAAGGGAAGCGGAGGCGTCATACAGTGAATTCCTTGTAAATTGCATAGACCAAGAAGATGACTGTCCAGTGGTGCCCGTTTTTTTTCTTCTTCTTTTTCCTTTCTTCAAAAAACCAACCTGTTGATGTGAACCCACGAAATATACCCTTAACCCAGCGCCATGCCACCCGTAGTAATAGCTACACATGATATGCCAATCTGAATGCTGCTGGGGATTTGTGTGATGTGTGTGCTGCGAGGGTTGGCCTAGCGCCAGCTCTCACCCTCGCTGATTACGCTGCCAACTTCGGACCAGCTGGCCGGCGTTGCCATGCCCTCGCTCTCGCTGAGCACGTCAAACGGGCGACCCGTCTCGCCTGCCCTGGACGAGGCAGCATCGTTGGCAACATCGTCACCGGACCCGATCAACGAGACGGAGTCGGTCGGGGTGAGCTGACCGTCCTCGTGGCCCTCAAAGTCGCTGACAATCTCAGGCTCCGATACCGGGGCGGCAGGCGACATGGGGAGCGGCGAGTAAAAGGCGGGCTGGGTGTCACGGGCCCAGGCCTGGACCGAGGCAAATGGGTCATTCCGGTGGTGGCTGCCATCCTCGCCGTCACCAGCGGCCGTGATGAACTCGTTCTCGGCAAGGCACCTCTCGAGCGTGGGGGGGAGCTCGGTCTCGGCGCGGGGCATCGACAGGCTGCTGGCGGCAAGGGTTTCGGTGGCGTTGAAAAACTCCTTGGTAGTGTTGGTGTCAGGGATGGTGTGCTCGTAGAGGTCGGTGGTCTCGTCGTCGTCGTCTTTGGCGCGGATAGTTGCGGCAGATGGGGTCATGAATTTTTCGTCGTCATGGGTGATGCGGTTCGAGTCTGCAAACGGATTGTTGGAGGGCGGCGCAGGCTCGGGAACGCGGGCGCCATCGCCCCGTCTATGCACAAGACCGTGGGTGGACGGCCTGTAGTCGGCTCCGCTGTTGAAGACGTAGGCCCCGGTCTCTCCTGCCGAGGGATCCTGCTGCAGGAAGTCGTCAAACGACGTACCGCGAGCTGGGAGTCGACGTCCACTGGCGGCGGCATCGGCCTCGAACTGTGTTTTCCTCTCGCTGTCGCGCTGCTCTCTGATGGCGTTCCAGTACATCAGCTCCTCGCGCTGTCTCCGCCTCGTCTCGTCGTCGGCGTCAACCCCGGGGGGGCCGTCGGGCGGCTGGAGGCCGGCGCGGCCTTGCCAGTATGCGTAGGCATCCTCGGGCCGATTGAACATTGGGGTGCGGTGGCGTGCGGTGGGGGTGATGTCGTCGCCGAGCTGGTGCAGGGCAGTGGCTATGCGTCGGCGGACGACATCAGCATGGCGTCGGAGCTCCGGTGATTCGTAGATGGCGACAGCCGCGGCTATCGCAGCAGACAGGGCAACAATGCCGGCTTCGACAGCGACAATATGGTTAGGAGGCATCTTTTCTACCGTAAAGATGCAAAGGGCAACGAGTGCCAAGAATGAGGGCAAGCCAGGCAGAGGCGAGTGGGCGATTTAAACAAGGCAGCAGGGTGGAGAAGAACATGGATTGCGTAAGGCGGATGATGATCCCTTGTTTTTGCCACCGGCCCAAGACACTCCGGAGCGCCTTTTTACGTGCAGAATAAACAGAGGGAGGCAACCCAAGGTCCGGACGTACCTTTGGCAGCAATGTGTGCCATTGCCTGGTGGGATGATGTCCGATGGATCTCCAGCCAGACTGGTTGGATGATAGATGTAGGAATGGATGGATGGGCGGTCGGACGGAGGATGATAAGAAAGGAAGCAGAAGGGGATTATTGCCCGAGGCGAGGGAAGAAACGCTTATTAAGTACGGCCAGGCAGGCCAAGGCAAAAAGGTCAAGGTTGTAGCCGGGTTGGCCTCCTCACTCCTCCTCTCCTCCTCTCCTCACATCGCTGAGGTCCAGAGAGGCCCAATAGAGAAGAAGTCCACCGGCTGGGTCCAGCTGGCGGACTGCTCGCGTGACGAGCCGTCTGGAGTCCACCCAAGCCAAGTGGCGATGGCCCGGCAATCCTCGAGCTCTCAAAAGCCCAACTCTGACTCGTCAAGATTGTCGAGCGATGTCAATAATTTTGAATATCATTGTCAAATTTTACAAGAAATAACCAGAAAATCCAATTCAATACTAATAAACTGAGCTTCTCATGGGATGCTTTACAGTATGGGTATCCAGAAAATTCATCCATTTGCCCAAGTCTAAACGGCAGAGAACCCCGCCCAGGGACGCCTTGCAATACCCGATATCGTTTCTTTATTGTACTGTAACGCTGACATCATTCTCGCTAGATGAATTGGTGCTACTGGTAGTGCTGGTTTCCGCGCTGGTTTCCGCGCCGATTTCCGCGCTGGGCGTGGTTGACCGAGTCTGGACCGAATCGGCGCTTGAGTCTGCGTTTTGGGCCTTTTTGCGCTCACTAGAGCAGCAAGTCTACATGTTAGAATAGCCGGCGGGAGAGCGAGGACAATACGTTGAGGAGGCAATGAATGCAACATACTAGGACTTGCGATCCTGGAGGGTGCAGAGGTACTCGTTCCCGCCGGTCTTGATGCGGAACTGGATGCCCTTGCCGTTCTCGAAGAGAGAGGCGAGTGATGGGGGTCCCATTGTGGATGTGGCGGTCCTTGTGTGGTTGCAGGCCGTGATTTGAGTGGTAGGTAGTATGTGAGAGAGCGTATAAAAGACGGGAAATTATAAGAGAGTGTGGGTAAGGGGAAGCGGGAAGGGCGTATGCGCGCGAATGTGTTGTGTTATATGCCCGAATATGCTGAGAAGACAACAGATTGATCAGGCCGATTAGGTTGCTGGGCCGAGAAAGGCTATCAGAGATGACGAATTGCTGGGCGTCTGTGCTCTATCACTCACGAGGAGAAACGAAAGGCTATCCAAGATGTACAGGGTGGCATGGCCATTGTTATAGAAACCCCAGACGAGGGAATCTCCAACCAAAAATCCGCATGAGCGAACCCCCCCAGGGTAGATACCGAGTGTGGGATTTGCGAGGTTGCGGATTCCCTAACAGGACCCCGGCACTGTTTCATTATTCTTCTTTTCATAGCCTTTTGATCAGCATTCAAGCTTACTTGCTGCGTTGCTCATATCTACTGGCTGGTGTACCTGCCTACAGTTGCGTTTATACCGCTCTTATCCTGGCCTCTGCGGCATGGTATTCTTGCCGACCTCGCTGCAGCTCTTGGGAGACTTCCACTCCACTTCGTGATCCCTGATTTGTCCGTGATGATAAATACAAAAAGGCCTACCTCAAACTCGCAGCCCAAGCCGCTTCTGCGGGAATTCGCGAGATGCTTTTCGTAACATTGCTGCAACAGGATCGACCTCAACGGTCTGGGGTATAAAAAGACAAGAGGGCCGATTGGGCGTCGTCAGGTGTCGTCAGCAGAGTCAGGTCTCACTCCACATTTCCTGTTGCTTCTTTTGCGCCTTCGAATCCTTCTGGAAGCCGAGTCGTCAACAAGCCGTGGGGAACCAGCTGTGTGCCATCGGGATGTACGTCGAACGAAGTCCTGCTCACCCCATAGATAGATTGATGCAATGTCGTCATTCGGATTTGAGCCTCTCACGGACCTGTACACAGATCACCTCGTACGACGTGGAATAGCTGCCTGCTATTTTCAGTGCAATATGATGTCAACACGCAATATTTGGGGCTTTTTACGATTTGAGCTATACTATACGGCAAACGAGAACTCTATACTCGGCTTGCCTGGCGCTGATTGGACAGAGCAGGACCGAGCCATGGTTTCATTTGATGCATCACGTGATCTCCATTGATCTTCATGCCTATCGATCCATCTCTTAGGATTTAACTCATTAGCATAATAACATAATTATGATGTCTGTAGAGATGGGCAGCGTCAAAGCACCTTATGCGGTTGATTGGCTAACCCTTGTGAGAAAGCCATCTGATATAAATCACCAGGGTGGGCCCGTATTTATATCACGCGTTTTGGGCAACAACCACACATCTTTTTTGCAGCCCAGAGCACTGACCCAGAGCAATGATAACTCTGGCATACGCCTGGGCCAGCCCTCGACATCATTTGACGGCCGCCCGAAATGCCCATTGCTTCTCCACGTGCTCGGCAGTGATTCGGTTGACGCTGGGGCCATCTGTTCTCGGCAACAGAACAGACCAAGCCGAAAAGCGGTTACCGAGAGACAGCCACAGAAATAGCCCCAGACATCTGCCCGGCAAGGGCTGGATGACGACGCTGTGAACAATGAAGATAATCAAAGGCAGCTTTTCATCCCCTTTGTGCCACGATATCGGAGTCGATGTGTGGATACGGTAGAGAGATATGGCTTACAAAAAAAAAAAAAAAAAAAAAAAAAGAATACCAAAACGGAACGGTTGCGGGAACAAGGCTGTCAACTGTGAGTGAACGAGCTCCGGTGGGCGATAACTTTGCTCGCTCGCCAAAGGCACATGTCATGGGAGAATGGCCGAGAGGCTCAACAACGCTGATATACTTTGATAGAAAGCTAGTTTTCCGCACGGGTCCGCCACAATGCTCGTGGGTGTGACTCAACAAGCTGATAGTTTCTGCCATGTCGAGAAATTGTCGTAAAGTTTCCGGGACTACGTGCGGGAGCCTCTGCCTACAAATAGCAGCCCTCTCCGCCTCATCTTGGCTCACAAGCTCAGGGAGAAACCAATACTCCATAGCAGACCAGCTACGATCAACAGCAATACTAACCCATACAATCACACCACACACAATACTTCACACAATACTTGGCAGCAAACAAGAGCTTCAAAGGTGGTGATCCCATCTCGAGCAGTCAAGACAAACCCGATCAGCAGCCGCCGCAGTCATCGCCATCTTCAAAAATGTGTCGAGCACTCTTGTGCTTTTTCTCAAGCAGCAAGAAAAAGTCGGGCAGAAGAAAACATGCAAAACATGGATCACGGGCATCAAAGGATGAAGAGCACGTCCCAGAGCCAAAGCCCGAACTGGGGCCCGAACTGGAGCCAGAACAGGAGCCAGAACTGGTTATGGCCGAACAGGAGCCAGAATTGCAACTGGTGGAGCCGATATCAATCGAGGAGCCATTCCAGGAGCCCCAACTGTACGTAAACCAGACGGAAGATGAGTCGACATCGGAGCCGCCACCGGTCTCAGCGGCTCCCTCAATGGCCCACACAAAACACAGCCGCAAGGTCATCAGGTACGTACTGCCGTGAACATGATTATCATGACGGCAGATACTAACCAGACTGCCAGGCGTATGGAACGGCGCGAACTCAGGCGCGCCTCGCAGTACGACGGGCTGGAATCAGACGACTGCATCTATGATATCCCAAACTACAAAGCCCCCAAAGACGCGGCAGTGTATGAAGTCCACGGGGCCTTGTGCGATGCACCATACGAAGATGAGCACGAATCCCAGCATGAATCTGAGCTGGGGCCGATAGGAGAGTCGCTCCGGGATCGACGTACTATAGATAGCCTAACCGCCCTGCTTGGGCACGCCCCTCGTCATGTTCGCGTCCGCAGATAAGAGAAGCGAACCTCACCTGGCCGGTCGACGATTGTTTCTGGGCCCGGGATGAGCCACCTACTCATAATGTGAATATATTTCAGGGGCATATGAGGTGGACCAGTGTATTCGAGGATAAAGGAAAACGGGAGATGAAAAATAAATAAAAGAAGTATGACATTTAGGACATCCTAGATTGTTTGAGTTTTTGGGTTTGATATTAGCAGGGAAAGCGATTCAGAATGGTTCTGTCTGTGTTATTCTTGTTTCCCAATATATTAGTCATACTTAAGACCAAAAAAAATATAAAAAAATTATAAAGCAAAATATAAGATTACTATATATGAAATAAGTTCATCCTAAGAATAAAAAATCAATAATAGCTTCTTTTATAGTACAGGTAGTGCTCTACCATATGATATGTTCTGGATGTTATTCAAGGACTGATCCGTATTCAAGCTGGATGCAAAGCCTCGTATGCAATGTACAGTCACATTTGGAGGCGCTTAGAGCCGTACTTATATAGGCGGTGGTGTCCCAGTGGGCAGCGACAACAACTGAATGCCTGAGCTGGACGGCATAACCAGATATTGAGACGAGCTGTCGCTGGGAGGGAGCATGTGATCCTCGCTATCAGCCCGTAGCGGCTTGTCCTCACAACAGCAAAATACCCCCCTGTCTGGCCACTTCTTTTGTGGGGCGTTCGGACCAGACTTGCTCGGATTTGCCGTGGGCGTGGGTGACCTTGACGAGGCATCAAGAATGCAGGCAAGGCAAGGGAGAGGAGAACCCCCAAAGCGTGGAGGACCATGGCTGGCCTAAATCGCAAGCGCCGCTTCGTTGAGAAAATTCTTGTTGGAAGCCTCCCACAGCCACCGCCAGGCTTGGTTACAGAAATGGGCCGCGAATCGGGACGAGTCGGGCTCAGCGACAAAGGCAGTGCTGCAAAATAAGGTGTGCAAGATACCGTGGGCCAGAGGGGAGAGAAAAGGGTGGGGCGAAGAAGGAGGCGGAAGAATCCCACTGAGGAAAAGGGTTGCATTGCTCAAGACCCAAAATCTGACTGGGCGAAGCTCTGACGGCATTTACTCCCGGCCAAGGCCATCGGCCTCGACGGCCGTGGCCGAGACCGGGTGGCCGACCGCCTCGGCCGGCGATGAGACACTTCCACCACAAGCGAGACCAGCACACATCACATGTAAAGCCATTCAAGCATTCTAATTGAGGGATGACCAGGCTGGTCTACAGGCCGTTGATGATACGTCGTCATGTTCGCGGCCTTTGGGGGCGGTTTTTTTTCTCTTTTTTTTTTTTTCTTTTCTTCGAGGCCGGACGACTAGTGGAGACCCTGAGGCGGCGTCAAATCATGGCAAAGGGTTTTTGGTCCCTTTTTACCCCTGCATCTTCTTCTTCATCCTCCTCTTCTTCTTCTCTCTCCATCTCTCCCGGCTTTTCTCTCCCATATGATCGTGAGGCACTTATCGCGGCCGCGGTGAGCGGCCGCCAAGGGTGGGGAGAGATCTCACATGGTTGGCTTCCCCACCCACTCAAGCCATGACGATGAGGGGGCTTGGTACTCACAAGTTGGCCGCAACCTTTGCAAAGAGTGGAGATGGAGAAGGTTTCTAATAAGGCACTCAAGAACGGCGACTCGGTCGCACACAGTTCCCCAGTTTCACTAAACACCGTTCAATCCCCTTTTGCGCCGCCTTTTTTTCGTCGTGCACTCAGACTTGACTATTCACACCTTGTGCCCTGAAAACATCTGCCCATCTAGCTTCTGCGGCGTATCGACCGACAGTTGGGCGGTTTCGCCTCCATACCTACAGAACAATACAGGTCTGATCTCTCTCAGCAGGGGGAGCAGTCACGGGCAGAAAAGAGAAAGACATTGCAGTGCTGGGCTTCGGGAGCACCGTCTGTATCAAACGTCAAAACGAGTTTGTATTTGCATCGTCTCATTTACTGACAACTATGAACACCGCCCTATAACCACCACTGCTAAGCCCAGTCGGCATACCCGAACCACCCCTTACCACCGCCTCTCGTACTTGAGCTGTTATCTTGTTAGTTGATCCAGAGAGCGAAACAGGAGCAGAGTGTTTCTGTTCTTTCACTGCTTCATCGAACCACCCATATACCCCATATACCTCTTATATATATATTCCTGTACCTGTATATATATATGCATTCTTACACGGGAGAGAGAATAGGCAGTCTGCTTCTCCGACCCCCCACCCATGAGCCCTCTTCCTTTCACTCTCCGTCGGAAACAGAGCCCTCGTCGCCGGCGATGCCTTGGACGTCGGACGAGTACGAGGCTATCGAGGATATCAAGGAACCCGGGCCTCCAGCCATGACCTTGTTTCCCATCACATTTCCCATATCACCCACATCACTTATGTTTGCCAGCTCGTCTACAAAGACGACGTCAACAGTTCCGTCAAGCCCTGAAGTGGCACGACCACCTACAGTGGCGGCGCCATCAGTGTCTCATGTACGCATGGCCAGATCCACACCACAAGAGGCCCTGAAGAAGACGACGACGACACTCAAATCTCTACTCAAACAACCACTCAAGCCTGCTCTCAGACCCGCCATTAAGCCCGTACCATCCAAACCGAGGCAATCTCCGCCTGCCACGCCCACAACGGCAGCGGCGGCACCCTCAACCCCCCCGGAATCCCCGACAGCACCAGTACACGCCGCACAACAACACCCTCGACATCGTCCAAGAGGAGTCTCCGCACCTACTTCGCCCGTCGAACATGCCGAATCTTACCCGCAACCGCCACTGCCACCTCCACCACCACCACCACCACCGTCACCACCCCCCTCCTCAGGTGATACCGGAGAGGGCGGCATGGGTACGATATATTCCAGAATGGAATTCGCCGACGACGGCCCTCCTTCCCCGCCACCTTCACCGGATCCTTCGGAGGCTGCTCCGCGGCTGGTGCGCGTGCATTTTGACGAAGTGGTCAAGGTCTATCTCGTCCCGTACGCGGGCCACAAGGTTTACCTGCTCACACGGTCCAAGAAACCCGCCTACTACGACGACCTGAGCCACGAGCCATGCGTTCCAAGAAAGATAAGGAGGCGTCGACGCAGGAGAAAGCATGAACGGGATACGGATGCGGAAACAGACGATGATGACGACGGTGGCAACAGTAGCGGCGAGGAGGGAGGCAGCGAAGGCGAAGACAACGGCATCGCAAAGCAGGTGATCCGGAGCCGAAGAGGAAGAGGACGAATGACGCCTCGGGCTAGGAGGACGATTGCGCCCGGAGGGATGGAAGAAGGCGGAGGCCCTGCCGAAATGGCCCATTACGTGCTTGTTGCGCCCATGCCTATGACGGCAGTAAGAGCCGCAAGGCACGCACGTAGATGGGAGCGGGAGCAAGCGTTGGCCAAGACGGATCTGACGCGGATGCCGTCTACCATGGCGAGCCCGACCGCGTTCACGTTTCCTGGTGTGGTGGCGGCTGCGGATGACGGGGAGGCGGTAGCAGACGGAGAGGGAGGAGGAGGAGGAGGAGGAGCAGATGCGGCCAGCCGACGGCGGTCGCGAAATCCTTTCCCTACCATGGGGTTTCCTGGCGTTCATGAATGAGCTATTTTGACAGGGAGATATATATATATATATATATATTACCCTGAGCAACGGCGTTAAAAGGCTTAAAGTATTAACGTATCTTTTTTTATTAATTTTAAACTAATTATAGATAGAAATACTAGTACTACGTGACCTAACTGTGTTGATTTAGGAGTGCCAGAAGGGGTCGGAACCAGTTTGTACTGGGAGAGATCGGCGTGGATTAGCCTAGAACGGGTCTGTGAGATTTTGTGAAGTAGCTACTACTGGTTATAGGGCCTAGATAACCCTAAACCCTATTACTAGATATATCGTTAAATAGTTATTTAATTAGGTCTACTATAAAACTCTTCTATTTTAGTAGATATTTATCTAAGAGGCCTACTATAATTACGATATTAGTTCTAACTAATTAATAGAATAAATTGAGTATAACTGTGATATCGTGCTATAACTGTTACGGGCCGGATCACTGGGTAGACTTTAGTGCGGAGATTTTATGAATTTATAGAGATAAGGAGAAGAGAAAATCTCTACTATAGTAGGGCGCGGTAGATCCGCTTATAATTACCTAGTATAAATATTATCTTATATAGTATTATATAAGGCTTATATTATAAACGAAATTTATAATATTACCCCTTTCTTTATTTATTCCTTTAGCGTAGTTATTCGGGTATAGTTACTAGTATATTATTATTCGGTTTCTCTTCTAGTTCTTTATTATCTATAATATAAAATAGCTAATATTTAAAGTTTTAAAGTAATTCTACTTTATTTAAGTATTAGTTATAATATTCTTTAAATTATATAAGTATATACTTAAAATTATCGGCGTTATACTACTAGTTATTAGCCTTAAACCTAGTCTATTCTATTTAGTATTCGAGTTTCCTTTTTATTATATAATTATCTAGGATTTAGGAGATTTCCTATTCTAGTTCGTTATCGACGAAATTAGGTTCTAGTTTAGGGTAATATTAACTAGGTAAATTAAGAGTTTCGGCTTTATATAAGTATTCGGGGTTAAAGAAGTAGTATAATTTCTAGTAAATAAGAATATCGACTTTAAATAAGTACTTTACTTATTATAGAATTTTAAAAAAGCCGATATTCTAATTATAGTTATATATTTTCTACCTATTAGTATTAATATATATAGAATTACTAATTATCTAATCGATACTATAATAGTACTTATTAGCTTACTTTTACTATTATTCTTAAGTATTTCGGTTATTCGTTCTTATAATTTCCTATATATCGTAGTAAATCTATACCTAAGTCTAAGTATTTTATTATAAGAGGTAGTTACGGGGTAGAATATCGTCTAGGATCTATTCCTAGGCGAGGTAATTATAAAGAAAATACTTTATTTTAAGCTTAATTAGTAATATACTAATAGTTTTATAGTAAATTATAAACTAAATATAGTCGGTATAAGCGATAAAATCGCTTTAATTTATCTTATATTTATTTATAAAAAATAGGAGGTATTTCTTAAAGTACTAGTTTATAATCTCGGTATTTCTATTAGTCTACGGGTAGTAGGAGACGCTTAGTTTTTATTCGATACCGAGATAAGTATATATTTCTTTCTACTATTTTACGATAAATTAGGGTTTTTAATCGGATATAATAGATATAAGTAGCCCGAAATATCGGAATACGTAATTATAGAAGAGTTTAGTAGTTTAGTAAATAATAACTATTTAGTAATATAGGATAGCGAGTACGTATTTACTAAGTCGGTATATAATTATAAAAATATTATCGAATCCGTATTTATCCGGGGGTAGTTCTTTATAGTCTATTAAGATATATTACTAAGGGCGTTTAGGGATAAGTAGTAGCTAAAGTAGCCTAAAAGTATAGTCTTTCTAAGTCTTATTATATCTATAGATATAATATACTTTTTAGTATTCTATTATATTATACCTAATACTTTTCGAGTAGTAGTAATAATATAATAAAAGCTCTATTTTTATTCGTCTATTATATCCGGTAGTAAGTCGGTTATAGGCTTCTCGTATAAGCTAAGTATAGAGTTCTAAAATTATAAGTAATACCTAGAGTTTACTTAGGTTTTTAATTAATCCGTTTTCTAATATCTAGTTATCCTTACCCTAGTCGGCTTAAATTCGTTTAAATTTTTCGGCGATATAATTTAATTAGAGTACTTTATCGATTAAAGTAAAGTTTTTAAGTTTAGTAGGTAGGTTTTTAAATTATAACTCTAGTAAGTACTCGGGTTCGCTAGTCGGGCTTACTTCTATTAAAATAAAGTAAACTACGATTTTAATAACTAAGTTCATAAGTAATAAGGTAGTACCCGGGGTAAGTACTATATATAAAATTAGTATTAAAGCGATCTAGTATTTTTATTCTTTTTACGCTTTCTATATCTTTATTTATTTACCTTTCTAGGAGAGGCTATTAGCGGCGGTATTATCTCTCTTTAGTCGATAAGTAATTTAGTAGTCGAGTAATATAAAATTATCGAGTTAATAAGCCTAATAGCTATTTATATATCGTTTTATACTAAAATACTCGAAGGTATAGTAGTTAATAATAAATAGGACGGGTTTTATTAGTCTTTATTACGGGGTAAAACCCGTAGGACCTAAGAGGTCATGAGCACGTGACTATATTACGAGCGGGGAAACCCTACTTTAGATTCTATAAGAGCTTCGTTTAGCTTACTCTTATTATCTAATTAATAAAAGTCTATTAATACCCTAAACTACTATCTATAGCGCGTCGCTATTAATAATTAATTAGATTACGTTTTTTAAGCTTTTATTAGCTTCTAAATTATATAATCTAATTTCTTCTAGAGTTCTATTCTTTATTACGAACGAGTTAATTAATTTAAGTACTTTATATACTTCTAAACTAGGTAATCCGTATACCTCCGATTAAGCTATTTAGGCTTCTATTTAAGTTATCTAGGCTTCCGTTTAGGCGACCTATACCTCTAATTCCTTATATAATAAGTTAATTAATACTAAACTAATAAGAGCTTCTAATAGGTAATTTACGCTTTTAATACTACGAATACTAATAGCCTCTATAGTAAGCCCCGATAATATTTATATTAAAAACGATATTATAATAACTATTAAGCTACTCGTAGGATTACCGAGATTATTAGATTTATTCGCTTCTATACTTTCTTCTCTAATACTTTCTATCCTACTCCTTATACCCGCTAGAATAGAAAAGTATACTCGTTTACCCCTACTAGCCGAATTCGATAACTCTAAATTAAAGTATTAAAATTAGCGAAATAAAACTTATATAAAACTTCGAATCGACGTAGAGGCGCTCGGTAGTATCTCTAGTTAAATTACTACTCTCCTTATAGTTTTAAAAGGCTCGGCTAATAAGAACTATACCCTTTTTATTAGTACTAAATTTAAAAAGGAAATACTTTTACTCTTAAATATCTAGACTTACTTAAACCGTCTATATACTAACCCTAATTACGAATATACTACTTATACTAAATAGACTAATTTAAAATAAAAGATTTCGGATTTTAATACTTATTATACTAAATTTAAATACCTATTAATAGAAGCTAATAAATTAGAATAAGCTAAAAGTATAAAAATTAATAACCTCTATTATAGTATAAACTAGTTAATTCGAAGTACTACTATCGGCGAAATTATTAAAAATATACTTATAGAATAGGTCTAATACTACTACTATATTTAGGTTAATCTATAGATATTAAAAGCCCCTCCTACTATTTATATTATACTATACTTACTATTTCTTATTTATAATAGTATTACTATTACTACCCCTACTACTCTTTTACTTTATAACTTTATAGATATCGATTCGAATCTCGTTTTTATATAAGCCTCCGCCTAATATACTCGTAGGAGTATACCGAACCTAAATAGATACCCCGTCGGCCTAGGCCTCCTTTTAGATTTTTAGTATTATAGAAAATACTCGAAATAAGTAATATAAAAGGAAATATTATACTAAAAAATAACTAGTATTTACTTCTAATATAGATATTTAAGTTATACTATTATTTTCTATCCCTTAGGTATACTTTAGAAGAGTAGGAAAGCCTTTATTAAGATTACTATTACTTATATTAAACCTATTTTTAATACTACTACTAAAGAGTCGGAAAACTAGTCGCTCTTATACTAAATCGTATATAAGAATATAAGAAAGTTTAAATAAAATACTAGGAGTACTAGGAAAAGATTAAAAAAATAGATTTACTTCTTTTTAAAATAGATATTATAATTAATCGAATAAGTTATACGAAGTACTTATTCGATTTAAACTACTTTTCTAATACTCTAGTTAGTAATAAACTAGTAACTTATTTAAATTTTCTATATTTTAAAATAGAACTTAGAATACTAAAAGGAATTACTAGTATAATTAGAACTATAGATAAAGTAGCTTACTTCGAAATAGATATTAAAGGCTATCGCTAGTACTACTAATACGCCTATTACGTAGTAGAAGCGAGCCGAGACCTAATACTAGGGCTCTTATAGCTTATAGAAAATAGGGTTATTTATAATAAATCCGCTAATACTACTTTTATCTTAACCTCTAAAACTATTATCTACTACTCGAAAGAACTTATTTATAATACTAAACTAGTAGTTATAATCGTTATAACTACTAAGATTAGGTATACGAAAAAGTAAGATCCGAGAGTTTCCGAAGTCTTTACTATAAGCTTAAAAAATATTAAATATACTCTTAAGAATAAGAAAGAACTAATACTAGAGTAAATCCGTAAACGCCTACTATTTTAATATACTTAATTCTAGGATACTTTTATATACGATCGAGAAGAACTACTACTTTACCGAAATAATTTAAATATAAATATCGATCTAGTTAAAAGAACCGATAGAAAAGACTTAAAAGTACTATAAGGACTTTTATATAGTATATTACGAGATAAGCTTCTCGTACTATAAAAGACCTTTATAGACTTACTTAAAAAAGGGTTTATCTATACTAGTTAATTAGCCGCCGCCGCCCCTATACTATTCGCCTATAAACCCGGTAGAGGTCTACGATTCTATATCGACTATAGGGCTCTAAATAGCCTTACGAAGCGCGATCGTTACTATAACGGTTTACGTAAGAGGTGAACCTTTTTACGTAGAACGAGATTATATTCTAAACTAAAGAGAAGGAAAAGAAGAAAGAGACCCTATAGGAGGCGTAGGGTTCTTTATATATAGCGAGGGACCTTTAGGGGGTCCGGAGAAGTCCGTATAGTTCTATAAGCCTAGACCTAGGTTTTAATCTAATAGAAGAGGCTAGTAATATATCTCGGTATTTAGGCGCGGGGTTTCCCTATACTAGGGTTCTAGAATACGCTACCGTCGATTACTAATTCGATAGTTAAACTACTTAATCGAAAATAGGTTCTTTAGAATACTTAAGTTCTCCTAGTTCTAGAAGTAGTATTTTCTTATCGATTTAACTAGTATTTATAGAACTAGACGGTAGCGAAGATAACGGGGTCTACGTATAGGGCTACTTACAATTAGTAAAAGTATAGCTAAAGTTTTAGAAAGGTCTTAACTTTTTATATTAGCCCTTCTCTCCCCCCCCTTTTTCTAGGGTTTTCGTAGCTTATAGAACTTCTAAAAAGTTAAATTCGTAGACTTCTAGAGTTTTAGTATTTAGAAAGTCTTCTAGGGGTTCTTTAGTAGGTTCTATATAACCTTTCTACTTAACTAGAATACTAAAGTAACTATTTCTAGATCGGTAGTACTATAAGATCTTTTCTATAACCTACTCTCTTTTAATATAGTTATTAGAGGCTTCTAATAGTTAATTAGGGGTAGTTCCGGGTAGGCTATATCTTAAGAAAGAAGTAGGTTTTTAAAGGCTTAGCGTAGAAGATCTATATAAAAAATAGGGTAAATTCCGGGGGGGGTATCGAGGTAAACGGTATAAGATTTTACTAGACTTATAACCCTATATAG
The DNA here is from genome assembly GCA_026745395.1 of Tympanopsis confertula. Classification (NCBI taxonomy): domain Eukaryota; kingdom Fungi; phylum Ascomycota; class Sordariomycetes; order Coronophorales; family Scortechiniaceae; genus Tympanopsis; species Tympanopsis confertula. Next base: position 11,960 of record JAOYNU010062882.1, on the reverse strand, counting down.
TAGGGCTATCTAGTCTAGTTTCTTCGAGGGTCTAATAGTTCTAATATTCTTTAAATATAATAGAACTCTATCCCCTATTTTATAGGATTCCGAGGCTTATTATAACTAATTCGTATATTTTTCTTAAATTTCCTAAGTATTTACGATTACTATTACTACTAAATCGTAGTAATTTCTTAGTTTTCTAACCTATTTATACCCCTTTTCGGCCGGGGAGACGATAGATCCGGTAGAAGACCTTATATTAGGTTCTAAGGTCTTAAAGTAGTATCTATAACTTAAAAAAAACGGGGAGAATCCGGTAGATATAGATTTCCGGTTATTAAAAGTAAGTATTATACTAAGTAGTAGCGTATCTTAGTTATCTTAGTTAAATAAGTAGAAGATCTATAAGTAAACTTCTAGTTCTATATTTAAATATTCTATAGATCTATTAGTCTAGGGGTAGAAGGCTATAGATAAACGCCTCTAAATTCCTAGAAACCGGTAGACCTCTTTCTAGAATAAACCGGTAAATTAAAGTCTTCTATCGGAAACTATAGCGTAGGGGAGTCCGTAGTATATATAGATATATTATAAAAAAGTATAGGCGATATCCGGGGCTTTTATCGTCTTTATAAGTATAAATATAGGGCTTTTTATAAGTCTATCCGTAACTACTAGTATAGTAGACCTATTAGGAGTTTCGGGGAGGTCTACTATAAAATCTATAAATAGTTCTTACTAAGATCGTTCCGGAATAAATAGGGGTTTTAGAAGACCTTTTTTCTAATTTCTTTAGACTTTATTTTATAAATAGATCTAGTAGTTCTACGTATAACGATATATATCGGAGGATAGACCTAACTATATATAGTACTTAGAAACTAGATCTCTTATAACTTCTCTACTAGGGTAACCGGTAGTAAGGGAGTTATAGATTCGTTAAATAATCTTAGTTCTAAAAAGCTCGAAGAAAAGTATCTAGATTCAGTCTCTCTATATTAAATAGTTCTCTATATCGATAGAATACTCGGATATAGATACTAGTAAACTTTAATTAGTAGGAAATTACTAGTTACTTTCGTAGACGGCTTATTAAATTTTCTAGTATTTAGGGTTCTTTTTTAGACCTTCTAACTATAGATTCGATAGTTCTAGGTTTTCGAAAAGGGTTTTAGGGGGGTCGGCGAGTTCGGAGATTAAGAGAGGCTCGTTTTTAGGTCCGGAGTTATTATCGGATATCTATATAGTTTTAACTTTTATTTCTAATCTTTCTAAAGTATTAGAAAGGTTAGAAAGTAATTAAAAAATTCTACCGGATATTCTATCGTCGGAGGCGTCTTTCGGTAGATCTTAATCCCTTCTAAAGAAGGCGTCTAAAAAGACTTATATAATACTAGGCTAGTAGATAAATTTAAATTTAAATTCGGATAGTTCTTCTCCTTACTATATCTATTATTTAGATAAATATTACCGGGTCTAGAAATAAACTAGGTTCTAGTAATCCGTATAAACTATAAAATCTATACTTTTAAACTCGGAATACTACTCTCTAATATATAATATAATAGATAGAAGTTCTTTATTATATATAAGGTAATTAGTTTTAGTAAGGGATAACTTTCTCGAATAGTATTTTATAAGTCTTTAGAAAAAGTCTTTAAAATCTTACTATATAAGTATACCTCTTATAGTATAATTAGAGGTATCCGCTTCTATAGCCGTAGGCCTAGAAGGATCTTAACTAACTAGGGTTTCGGAATCGATAAAAGCTTTTTTAAAGTTCTCGAAAATATTTTAGTAGTCTATATCCTATTTAAAAAAAGTTTTTTTTTTAATTAGATTTATAAAAGGTCTAGTAATATTCGAGAAATCTTTAATAAAGACCTTATAGTAGTTAGCGAATCCTAGGAAACCTCGTATACCCTTAATAGTTTTTAGGGGTTTTTATTTTTAAATAATTTTTATTTTTTCGGGGTCGGTTTTTATACTTACCCCGGATTCGATTATAAAACCTAAATACTTAACTTCTAGGGTTTCGAAACTAGATTTAGAGAAATCTAATTATAGACCGGCTTTAGAGAGTTTCGAGATTATAGAATAGACTTTTTAATAGTAATCCTCTTTAGATCTATTAGATTAGATAATAATATCGTTTAAATAAGTAGAATAGAAGATATCGAGGTATTTATAAAAAGTATTATTTATATACTATTAGAATAAGGTAGGGGTACCGGATAGACCGAAAAGAATAATTAGTTATTCGAAAGATCCTAATCTAGTTCTAAAGGCCGTTTTCTACTTATCTCTTTCGTATACTCGGAGATAGTAAAAAGCTAATATAATATCGATTTTAGAAATCTATTTAGAACTAGCTATCTACTATAGAGTCTCCGATATAAGGGGTATCGGATAAATATCGTATTTCGATATAGTATTTAACCTTTAGTAGTCTATATAAAAATATAAGCTATTTCTAGGTTTTTTTATAAAGAGAACTAGAGTAATAGCTAATAAAGAAGAGGCCCTTATAAAGCCCTAATCTAGTAGTTCGTATAGAGTCTTCTATAGAACTAAAAGCTCTTCTCTAGATATCGAATATAAAAGTATTTTCGGAATAGTAGTATCTAGAAGTAAGTTTATTTTATAATCTAGATTAGGGTAAGAAAGTAGTAGTTCTTTAGTTTTCTTTTTATTAAAAGCTTCGATAATAAGGAATAACTAGGTAAAGGCTTCGAGATAGGGGTCTTTTTCTTCCTTAATAGTAAAAGTATTCTAAATATCTACGAAAGAAGCTAAGAAAACGTATATAAATAGTTTTTCTTTTAAAGCCCTAGTTAAAAGGGCTTTAAAACCGGCGGAAGAGATTTAAATAATTTCGGGGTCTATAGATATTAATATTATAAATATCTTAAACCTAAAAGGTTTTCGGATAGTTATAGTATTAGTAATTAGGTAAAAAGAGGTATTATAGAACTATAATTACCTTTTTCCTAAGATTATAAGATCGGACTAGCTAGGGATTATATAAGCTTAAATATTTTCGCGAAACCTATTTATATCTAGCCTAAAATAAACTATTTAAGATATAGTAGGTTAAAGGTCTCTAAACTAATTAACGATTTATTAAAGGTAGTAGGGCTAGATCGGGTAGAGAATAACTCTATATATAATAAAAGCTCTATCGGATATCGTAGTAAAATTATAATAACTAGAGTCGATAAAAAGTTTTATATTAGATCTATTATTTATAATAGTATCTATATAAGTACCCTCCTCTTTTAAAAAGGCTAGGGGTTAAGTAGGGATTTCTAGGGGTTCTAGAGATTTTAAGTCGAGATTTTAATTTAAAATTACTCTTTTTCTAATTCTAAATCTTCTAAGTCGTCTAAAAGGATTTCGATAACTTTAGGGGTTTTTTTAGTTTTCGCGGCTTTAATAAAAGCCCTTATAGGGACTAGAGTTTCTCGGATAGCCCTAGATATCTAGGGCTTTTCTAGGGCTAGAATAGGGTTTTTAGTATAAGCCTAGGTCTAGGTAAATACTAAAAAATAAAAAGTATATAAATAACTTTTCTAAGTATAATAAAAATAAAAACCGAATTAGAATCTCTCTTCTTTCTCTTCTAGGGTTAGGCGACCCCTAAAGACTTTAGAAAAAGGTTTTTAATTTATAAAGTTTTTATAAGAGGTCTAGGTAATCTAAGAAAACCCCTAAGCCTAGAACTAATTAATAAAAACTTAGGGGAGGATTAGTAAAGTATAAAAAGAGGAGTAATATTTCTTATAATAGGCTAGTCCTTCTAAATTTAAAGTAAGTCCTAAGAAAGTCTTAATATATAAAGTATAAGTTTAGGGTTTTTCTTAACTAATTAAGGTTTTTTAGAAGTCTAGAGAGATATTCCCCTCTAAATACGAGATTTTTACGCCTTCTAGGGTATTTATAACTTTAGCTTCGGCGAGGAAGTACTCGAATTTCGGAAAATAGAAAATAAATAAGTCTTTTTCTTTTATTTTTTCTTTTTAGAAATTATTTCGAGTTTTAACTATTTCGTTAAAATCTATATAAATAGACTTTAAGTAGGCTAATAAATTCGAAAAATTTATAAATTTTTATTTTTTTATATCTTAAATATAAGTAAATATAAAGAACTAGGCTAAGGATTCTATCTTATTATAGATATAATAGAACTAGGCGAAAAAGGTACCGATAGAGGTTCTGTCGATACCGATCTTAGTCTAGGTTTCTAAAAACTAGGCTTTAAAATCCTTTTATTTTCTAGTAAAACGGGGAATATCGGGGAGGGCTTTTTTAGGCTAGGGATTTTTAGGGACCCCGGCCGGCTCCAGTATTAGAACGGCTAGAAGGGCCGGGGGGGCCCTAAGGGCCTCTTAGAGCTAATTCTAAAGGTTCCGGATAACCTCTTCTTATATAGTTTACGAGGTGGCTATCCTATTTATACTAGCTTCTAGGTAGACTAGATACTAGGCTTAGGGGGATCTATCGTAGGGTCTTAGGGGTCTTTTAGAGTTCTAGAATTCTAAGTTTCTTTAAAAGTCTCTAATTCGTAGAGTCCTTATTAGAATAATAACCTATTATAAAGCGTACTCTATTTCCTAGGAAATTCTACTAAACGGAGAATTCTAATCTTAGAATATAAAAAAGAAGATCTTAGAAGAGTTCTAGGAACGAAGAGGGGTTCTAGGAAGTTCGTAAAGTTAAAAGGGGCCTAGAAGTCGTCTAGGGCTTTTCGTAGAGAGTCTAAGGGCCTAGATATCGTCTAGGACTTTTCCTAGAGGTCTAGGGGGCCTAGATATCGTTTAGGGCTTTTTAGGGTTCTTAAATAAGTTTAGAATAATTTAACGGTCTACGTAAGAGGTAAACCTTTTTACGTAAAATAAGATTATATTCTAAACTAAAGAGAAGGAAAAGAAAAAAGAGACCCTATAGGAGGTATAAGGTTCTTTATATATAGCGAGGGACCTTTAGGGGGTCCGGAAAAGTCTATACGGTTCTATAGACCTAGACCTAGGTCTTAGTCTAATAGAAGAGGCTAGTAATATATCTCGGTATTTAGGCGCGGGGTTTCCCTACGCTAGGGTTCTAGAATACGCTACCGTCGATTACTAGTTCGTGTTAACGGCAACGCGCTGCGAAATAGTAGTTTAGGGTACCGATAGACGTTTATTAATTAGATAACGAGAGTAAGCTAAAACGAAGCTCTCGTAGGATCTAAAGTAGGGCTTCCTAGTTCGTAATATAGTTATATACCTATAGTATAACCTCTTAGGTTTAATAGGTCTTACCCCGTAATATTACCCCTTCTCTCTCCTCTTTCTACGGTATTAAACCTCTTCTATTATACTTTTAAGCGCCTAGTTCTTATTAGATAGTACTCTTTTAGTCTATTATTCTATTTAATACTCCCTTACTTCGCCTCTTAGTTATCTAAAACTATAATACTTTCGATATTTTCTAAGCTCGTAGGAGTAGGGGTTTTATAACTTATTTATTTTACTTATACGATATACTTATTCTATCGTTTCCCTATATATAAGATCGCCTCTACTCGGAATTCGTATTTTCTATTAACTATAATTAGCGGGGTTATTTTATCGTAAAGGTATTACGATAGTAGATTTTCGTATTCTACCGAGTATAAGATATCCGAATAGAAGCGATTATAGATACTAGTAGGGATATTTAGTTTATAGATATTTAATATAATTATATTTATAACTATATATTTCGCGTATAACTAGTCTAGTTTCTTATTTAAATACCCTATTTAGATATTTCTAAAATCTAATTATACTTAATCGCCTATTTTAAAGTTCTCGGCGGCGTATTTATATTAATTAATTTACTTTTCTATTACTTATTAACTATCTACGAGAGTAGTAGCTACCTATTATTAGATCTCTTAGAACTTTAAAATTATACTTTTAGCTATAGCGTATTTACTACTAGCTTTACTCTAATTTTTATTTATTTAGATCGGGTTTATATTATAATTATAAGTAGTAAAGAAAAGTAAAACGCCTCCTCTTATATACTAGGGCTAGTTATTAAAAACTAACTAAACTACTAGTAATTAAGTAGCCTAGTCCTATTAACTAAAAGTAATATAATAGTATAAGAATTACTATACTTCTTAATTTATCCTTTTAGTAGTACTATTAGTTTACGGATAGTAGGCGGTTAAGAACTTCTTTTCGATTTTTAGTAGCTCGTAGAAGTATTTCTAGAAACTATTAATCTATTACCTTCCTCTATCTAAAATAATTAATTTAAGGGGTCTATAGTATACGTAAATATAAGTTAAGAATATTTTAATTATATTATTTACCTCCCCTATTCTTAATAGTATTAGGATAGGGTTTCTAGAAAAGTAATCCGTAATTACTAATAGCTACTCGTAACCTTATTCGTTTAGTAGATATATTATAAAATCTATTAAAATAGAGGCTTAGTTTTACGATAGTAATAGTAGGGGTTATAGTAAATTATACTTCTTTTACCTCTAGATCTTAGTTTTACCGTATATCGAATAGGTTTTTATAAATTTACGAGTATCTATTCCTAGACCTAGCTAGAAGAATTATCGTATAAATATAGAAATAAGGGTTTTACGACTAAAGTATCCTCTAATAGCTAAGTCGTAATACTATTAAATTAGGGCTATATAGAGAGGTTCGTAGTTTAGGATCTATAGTTTACCGCGTAGAAAGAATTATAAATTATTAACTAATACTTCTAAGATCTAGGCTATCGTAAGAGGTACTAATTTCGAAGGAAATATCGGCGCTTTTTTAAGAACTAATTATATAAGCTCTTCGTATAAAGGGTCTACTACTCTCGTAATTTCTTATAAATCTCGAAGTTCTATTTAACGAAAAGGTTACGTTCTAATACCTATTTCCGAAGTTATTACGATAAGGTCCTAGTTTTCTTTCTAGAGTTATAAATACTAGTTTCTAGAGTATTCGGAACTATTATCGTAAATATTTATACGCGAGAGAGTATTTAGGATTTATAATAGTTTACTAGGCCGATAAACCGTCTTCTATTAAAGTAGTACTTCTAGTAGCTCTATCTAGTATATTTAGCGTTCCGATAGATATCTCTTCTTATAGAAGTATTCTAAGTTCTTATAATCCGTAATAATTATTAAAGAGGTTAAACTACGTAATTCCGTATATTATTTAGTAATTCTAGTAATAATTAAGAGAAGTTCTTTATTATAGATCGGGTAGTTCTATTCGGCTAGCGATATCTTATATAAAAAGAAAATAATAGGGCGCTAAAGAGTATTATATTATTAAATTAGTTATCTTCTAATAGCGAATCTAGAAGTATTATATTCGATACGTATATCTCGGTTAAGGTCCTAATAAGCGAGTACTCTACTAGCTAAGAAATATTCTTTAAAGGTCTTAAAAGCTTTTTATATAGCTTCTAATTACTCGAATACTATATCTATTTTTATAAGCTAGTAAAAGGGGTTTATAAGTTCGCTAAAATCCTATATAAACTTATAGTAGTAGTTAGTAAAACTAATAAATCCCCTTATACTTTTTATACTCGTAGGAATTTCCTATTCGTAGATAATAGTAACTTTAGTAAGATCTATTAATATACTTTCTTTAGCTATAACGATTAAACTAAAATATTTAATACTTTTAATTTTAAATTCGTATTTCGAGATATCTAAGTATAGACTAGCTTTTTCGAGATACGAAAGTACTTCTTTTACTTAAGTCCGATACTCTTCGAAGATACCCTCTATATAGATAAGGATATTATCTATATAGGTTAAAATATAATAGTCGAGAAGATTATAAAAAACCTAATTTATAAAATATTAGAATATAGAAAGACCGTTTACGAGACTAAAAAGGATAATAACCTATTCGAATAAACTATAACGTATAGAAAAAGTAGTTTTCTAGATATCTTTATTAGTTATACGGATTCGATAAAATACTACTTTTATATCGAGTTTCGTATACTATTTAGCTATTCTAATTTAATATAGGGTTTCTCCGATTAGTAGTAAAAGGTAATAATTATACTTCGTAAAGCTATTTAGAGCCCTATAGTCGATATAGAATTATAACCCTCTACCGGGTTTATAAGCGAATAATATAGGGGTAGTAGTAGCTAATTAACTAGTATATATAAAACCTTTTTCGAGGAGGTCTATTAAAATCTTTTATAGTATAAGAAGCTCGTCTTATAATATACTATATAGGGGTCTTTATAGTACTTTTAAGTCTTTTCTATTAGTTCTTTTAACTAGTTCGATATTTATATCTAGTTCGTTTTAGTAAAGTAGTAGTTTTTCTCTATTATATATAAAAGTATCCTAGAATTAAGTATATTAAAGTAGTAAGCGTTTACGGATTTACTCTAGTATTAGTTCTTTTTTATTCTCGAGAGTATATTTAATATCTTTTAAGCTAGTAGTAAAGATTTTAGAAGCTCTTAGATCTTATCTTTTCGTACGCCGAATCTTAGTAGTTATAACGACTACGATTACCGGTTTAGTATTATAAATAAGCTTTTTCGAGTAGTAGATAATAATTTTAGAGGTTAAAATAAAAGTAGTATTAGCTAATTTATTATAAATAATAGTATTTTCTATAAGTTAAAAGAGCCCTAATATAAGGTTTCGGCTAGCTTTTACTACGTAATAAGCGTATTAGTAGTATTAATAGTATCTTTTAATATTTATTTCGAAGTAGGCTATTTTATCTATAGTTCTAGTAATTCCGGTAATTCTTTTTAATATTCTAGGTTTTATTTTAAAATATAGAAGGTTTAAATAGTTTACTAGTTTATTACTAATTAGAGTACTAGAAGAATAGCCTAAGTTAAATAAATACTTCGTATAACCTATTCGGTTAATTATAATATCTACTTTAAAAAAAGGTAGATCTATTTTCTTAGTCTTTTCCTAGTACTCCTAGTATTCTAATTAAGTTTTCTTATACTCTTATACGTAACTTAGTATAAGAATAACTAGTTTTCTAATTCCTTAGTAGTAATATCGAAAATAAGTTTAATATAAGTAGTAATTATTTTAATAAGGGTTTTCCTACTCTTCTAAAGTATACCTAGGGAATAAAAGGCGATAGTATAACCTAGATATCTATAATAGAAGTAAGTACTAGCTATTTTCTAGTATAATATTTCCTCTTATATTACTTATTTCGAGTACTTCCTACGATATTAAAGGTCCGAGGGGAGGCCTAAGCCGACGGGGTATCTATTTAAATTCGGTATATTCCTACGAGTATATTAGGTAAAGGTTTATATAAAAGTAAGATTTAAATCGATATTTATAAGGTCGTAAAGTAAAGGAGTAGTAGGAGTAGTAATAGTAGTACTACTATAAGTAAGAGATAGTAAGTATAATATAGTATAGATAGTAGAAAGGGCTTTTAATATCTATAAATTAACCTAAATATAGCGATAGTATTAAACCTATTCTATAAGTATATCTTTAATAGTTTTACCGATAGTAGTACTTCGAATTAATTAACTTATACTATAGTAGAGGTTATTAATCTTAATATTTTTAGCCTATTCTAGACCGTTAGCCTTTATTAGTAAGCGTTCGAATTTAGTATAGTAGGTATCGAAATCCGAGGTTCTTTACTTTAAATTAGTCTATTTAGTATAAGTAGCGTATTTATAGTCGGGGTTAGTATAGAGGCGATTTAGATAGGTCTAGATATTCGAGAGTAGTAGTATATCCTTTTTAAACTTAATACTAATAAAAAGGGTATAGTTTATATCGGCCGAGCTTTTTAAAGATATAAGGAGAGTAATAATTTAACTAAAGATACCTCCGAGTATATCTCTATCGATTCGGAGTTTTATATAAACTTTACTTTACTAGTTATAATACTCTAATTTAAAGCCGTTAAACTCGGCGAGTAGGGGTAAACGAGTATACGCTTCTATAATAGCGGGTATAAGGAGTAGAGTAGAAAATATCGGCGAAAAAGGTATAAAAACGAACGGATTTAAGATTCTTAGTAGTAATACGAGTAGTTTAAAGGTTATAATAATATCGGTATTAGAATTAATATCGTCGGGGCTTACTATAAAAGTAATTAGTAATCGGAATATTTTATTAAAAATATAGATCACCTAATAGAAGCTCTTATTAGTTTAGTATTAATTAACTCGTAGGGCGAGGAATCTAGAAATATAAGGCGCTTAATTAGAAGCCTAAATAGCTTAAATAGAAGCTTATATAGTTTAATCGGAGGTATACTAATTACTTAGTTTAGAAGTATATATAAAGTACTTAGATTAATTAACTCGTTTATAATAAGGAATAGAACTTTAGAAGAAGTTAAATTATTAATTTAGAAGCTAGTAAAAGCTTAAAAAAAGATAATTTAATTAATTATTAATAGTAATATACTACGAAATAATAGTTTAAAGTACCGATAGATATTTATTAATTAGATAACGAGAGTAAGCTAAAACGAAGCTCTCGTAGGATCTAAAGTAGGGCTTCCTAGCTCGTGACGTAGTCACGTGCCTATAGTATAACCTCTTAGGTCTAACGGGTCTTACCCCGTAATAGTTCGATAGTTAAGCTACTTAGTCGAAAGTAGGTTCTTTAGAACGCTTAAGTTCTCCTAGTTCTAGAGGTGGTATTTTCTTATCGATCTGACTAGTATTCGTGGAGCTAGACGGCGGCGAAGATAACGGGGTCTGCGTATAGGGCTGCTTGCGATTGGCGAGGGTATGGCCGAGGCTTTTAGAAGGGTCTTAACCCTTTATAATAATAGAGTACCCCTTCTACTAGTAGGTCGCCCCGATATACTTATCGTATATAGTAACTATAAGTTAATATTATTCTTCTAATAAGGTATTACCGTAGTATAATTAAAGTATAATTAGTATATTATATACTCTTTTTCTTTAAATAAGGAAATATATTATAAAGCTTAAGATTAATAATATATAATACTTTTTTTAGTTTTTTCTAGGGGTTAGGGGTAGTTTAATAAGTACTTCTTCTATTTTATATAGATTCTTATAATAATAGTATAGCTACTTATCTAAATCCTATAATTCTTTTTTATATTTCTTTTTTTCCTTTTTTTCTCGTAAGTTTTTCTTATTTATCTTTTTCTTCTTTAGTACCGGTACTATTATTATTATATCTCGCTTAGTACTTATTCGTAAAGCTATAAAAGAGGTAGTATATAAGAAAAATAAGGAGGAGGCTAAGTAGAAGGAAGAAGAGAATAAAAAAGAGAGGTAGCGGCTAGGCGTAAAGAAGAGGCTAAGAAAAAGGCGAAAGTAGCTAAAAGTACTATAATAATACCGGAAGAGTATAGTTCTACTAATACTACTACTAATAATACTTATAACTCGTTATATTATCTACTATTAGTTTCTAAAGGTAATAATAATAATATTATTATTATTATTATACTTATACCTCGGCGTAATATTAAGCGGTCGGCTCGTATAGTAATTACTCCTCCTCCGCGTCTTTAACGCGAGATTACGGGCCTTATATAGTATACCCTTTACTAACTTTTTCTTATAGTATCTCTCTTACTAATATAGTATTTTTTAGGCTCTCTAAGAATATTCTACTATATACTTAATATATCTAAAAACTTATAAACTAGGGCTATTAGACTAATACTACTAGATATTAGCGATATCTTATCCCTTTTAGTCGTATATATCTTATTCTATCTATATACTTTAGATATACTACTAATATATATCCCCTAGTACGTTTAACTAAGTATTAGTATTACTAATATATAAGTAGTTATAGTAGGTACTACTATAACTAGATATCTAGCCCTAAGATTACTAACGCTTAGGATTAGTTCTATAGCTACCGCCGAGCCGGTATAGATAAAAAATTTACTATATATACCTTTCTCCCCTATCTTAGTATACTAGCTACGAGGACTATTACGGATACT
>JAOYNU010062771.1:0-84748 GCA_026745395.1 Tympanopsis confertula | reverse complement strand
TAGGTTGTTGTTATCGTCGATGGGAATAGAGGGGGAGATGAAGACCGATACTGGGAGAGTGGCGCGAAGCTAGACCGGTCAGTTCACATCTCGAAAATATAGACTCTCAGTCAACATACCTCACTGATATGGCCATCGGGGTTGTGGAGCTGAATCCTGAATTTTAACTTGTGGCGAATCTTGATGCCCTTTGTGTCCGTATCCTGCAGACAACGGGTCAAGCTGCCCGGCATGTCGAGATAGCGGGTGAGCTGGTAGCCCTCTGCTGACTCGTCAATGATTTCGACATTATCTTCCTGAATTTCATGCTCGTCGGTTAAGATAGTCCGCGTGACTTTGTATGTGTTGCGAATGGAATCAGGGTCTTCCGGGTTAAGAGTGAGATCGTGGCTTTCAATCAGTTGTGAGGTAACTTGACCAATTCTGAGCCCCTTAAGCAACGGAATCAACTTGAAGTCTACTCGAATGGATGTTCCAAACATGACGGCCTTTGTGGGGGTGCTGATAGAGTACTCGATCTTATTCGGCCAGATATTGTCCACGGACTGCATGCATGATTAGCTTCAATCCACCTTCCTGCAGATGTCCCAGGTATGGCTTTCTTTCGACTCACCATAGCGTGTGAAAGCTCCAGCGCGCTGGGGTCGAGAGTTCGAATGATGCGCAGTGGCTTTCGCGCCACAATGTCTTTGGCGTATTTGCGGCCGATCTCGGCCTTAAAACGGTACATGACCCAAGTCTCCGACAGACCCTCCACACTCTCTGGCATTGAGCCTTCGAGGACGACGTCGAAAGGGTATTCGTAATTGCCCGCAGCCAGGACTTCAGTTTTGCCTTTGCCTGCATCGCGGAATCTCCAGGTCTTATCGTAGAAAACGCGCTCCCTCCATGACTTCCGGCCTCCGGAGGCTGAACTAGACGGTAAGTGCCAGCTGCGGCAAGTTAGTATTGCGTCACTGGAAGTTTTTTGGCGTTCCCACGTACCACACTCGTGACATTCCCGTGAGCTCTAAGCGAATGTGCTTGATGGCGAGGGGCTCTGACAAGCAAAGCAACAATTTGCCCTTCAAGTGGGCACTGGCGGATTCATGCTCGCCGCCGCGGAAGACGATGTATTCATCGTTCAATCTGTAGAAGCATCGGTTAGAAGTGCGCGACCCCCCCCCCTATGACGAATTACCCCCACTCACCGAATGTCGAAGTATTTGGCGTTACTGGCGCTCCCGCCACCACTAAGGAAACTGAGGGCCATGATGGTCGCCGCGAGCCAGGCGATGGATTGGGGGGATGGGACAATGAAGAGCGAAGAAGAGGGAAGTGAGTCAATATGAGGAACGAACAAAAAATAGACGGGCTACCAATTTTTTTCGGACCTCCGTTTTGATCTACCGAACAATGTGTAGGTGAGCCGGTCCGACCAAACGGGTCCCGCAAAGTGGAGCGTGCCGTTTCCGGCGGCGAAAAATTGGTGGCGATAGAAAGATAAACGGGATGATGCGAGGCTGTGACTAAGCCTGGTGTTGCAGCTTTTATGAGGAAACTCTGGCGAAGTGAAGGGTGAATAGTGAATGGTAGGGGGGTGTGAAAGGTCTTTGCTCTAAGGTGAAAGAGAATAGGAGAAAGAGGAGGGGTAATGGATAAATTCAGACTGTTGATCTACTTTTACGTCAGCGATAGAATCATATGAAGGTCAACGACTATCATAGGGGGCGCCAAGGGCTTCTGGTTTACGATGATCATTAGGGTGAGAGGCCCCCAAGGGCGAGACACCCCCGCCGCTTTGTTTCTGCTACACGTATAGAGACATCGTCACACTGATCAGCTTCGCCTATCACGCCATTCCACCCGGGATCGTCCTTCCCGCTCTAGATCGCTGCTCCAGGGGAGGATCTGTGTGCCTGAGCTGCACAACATAGGAGTTACACAGCAGTCCATCATTACGACCGGCGCTGCACCCCACTTTCCTCAAAGCTCCTGCGTTCTGGAATTTGCAATTGCTGTCTGTGCTCCTGAACCATCAGGGATCCTGTAAAGGGCCCCTCGATTTTAGACCCTGGCCCCAGCGCCTGGACTCGAGCCGATGATACGATCATCATGGTGCCACATCTGATATACCGTCCGCTGTTGGCCAACAGACTCTCCTGCTGTGCCACCAGGCCAGCTGCAGCGGGTAAATATCCCTGCACCTACTCCCATGTGGACGTGCCATGCGCCTGCGGCATCCTGCTGGAAGCGGTTGGCCTCGCAATATTCCAGGCTTGTTGGCTTTTTCAGGGCTTGCCTATTCTCCACCAGCATTATGCTCGGAGCTATCCGTCTTTTGATTCCAATCCCTGATCAGTCGCGCTACGAGCGGGAACTGCTTTTGCGCAGTGGGGCTTCGACGACACAGACGTCAACCAACTCACCGGCCATACAAACCCAGACTTCCTTCCCAATGGGGTAATTATGACCTCTGACGACTCGCTAACATTTCTGAATTAATGCCTCATGGTCGATAAGCTTTGCCAACCTAAGTGGATATCCAGTTCCCAATTCATCCGTGGCGTTTACACATATGGAGGCTATTAAGGCCCTTACAAAGGCTGAAAGGGCTAGGGCGCACTTCAGCCCGCGCGCTCGGGAAGTAGACCGACCGGGCACAGTCGGACCTCTTCGCCTCACGGGCATCTTCGGGCAGTCCCGCGAACTTCAAAGGTCGGAATCCCGAATACAGGGTTTTTGCCCGACGTTATCGTTCATATGGCGAAACAGACGTACTTTTGATCGTAGAATCCCTTGCTCGTTTCATCCTTTTTGCCTTTCGAAACCAGAAAGTTTTGTATGAGAGAATAACCCTATTAATAGATCAAAAGTATACAGACACATGGCACAATGACTTCAAGAGGGATGCAACGCTGGCATGCTTCTAGGAGAAAACTGCAAAGTTTGAAACGTCTGTTCCAAGGTCCTCAGCTTTTTCCTTTCCACGAGACCCACCTCGACCAGCAGATCTCTGACGGTGAGCTACATAAGATCGGAGTTTCTCCTGCGGCTACTTCTGCTTCTAGCACATCTAGGCCCGTGGATCAGTCTCAATTGCGGCTCCACTGCCGATCTGGTTTTTACCCGACTTTTCAAGCAAGTTGCAACTATATCGTCATCACAGCTACTTTCGCGTAGACAAGGTAGAACAATCGCCGTAGAACCTCGCGGAATGGCTTTTGTAACAGATAAGCCTAGACCAGCACATTCGCTCGTAGACCCAGCTGGACAGAGTCCGATGCGTAGGCGTAGGCGTAGGCATGACTCGGGACGAACACGCGTGGCGCGTTAAGTATGAGCTTGACATCGCATAAGAAATAGTCCAATCAGCATCCTGGCATCTATCGCGGCAACAGCCCGTTCGGCAGAGCCGGCTTGTAGGGTCGGCGAAGGGGCCAGGCCGAGAAGCAAAGTAGAACCCGGCTTGCCATGTACAGCCTTATCAGTGCTCCGAGGTGGAGCCGTGGTCAAGGCTTTGCCAATTGTCGCGTCACGTACCACCAAACAGAAACAAAGAATCGAAAAATAGAAAGCCCCCTAAATGTCAAAAGGTCTGGACCCACTACGGGCCAACTTTTATGATTTTGCTTTTTTCAAACGATCGCTTTGAGAAGTAGCCTTCCATAGTCGCAATCGGTGCTCTAGTGAGGCAAATATGACACCCCTTTAAGCATCATGCATGTATGTTTGCTTCTGCCGTTGATCGGCTGGATTATCCCTCGGGAGATTTGCTTTTGCTGCATATGATGTTTGCCTGTTACAACCGTTCACTGCCGGAATGGACCTAAAGAGGAGCTTAGAGCGATCGCCAAGACCCATGGTAAAATGTTTTCGCGACTTGTGGCGCCAATCGTGCCACGCTATCGGGCCACATGCTTCCTTGCTGCAGGACTGCTCGGTTTCTCCGAGAGTCGGCTGTTTAGCGCCTGAAGCTGTCTTGAAGACCCGAAGTCGCGAACCTGTGATTCTCAGATACACACGCGAACAGTTCAATGTTTGCCTTTCTATTGGGGCCAGTTCTCTTAATCTTCATAAGCACAACCATAGACTTTGGTAAAGAGAAATTCCTTACAAGAAGGGTGATTCGTTATGCAACGCTGTGGTTTCCATTTCGAGATCACTCTAACAAGCGATTGCCATGCAGTCTATACTAATTCGTAAGTTTATACAGGGCTTCGATTCCTGTCCACCGCCTTTAATGTGCAAAACGCTCATTTCCCTACCCGGCTTCTCCTTTTCTCATACTGAAGCCCTGAGTAGTAATATGTCCTAAACTGGGCATCGAGCCATACCGAGAAGTATCTACGGATATGGACCAATCTAAAATCCTAGGAATTGCAGGAAAGGGAAGCTTTCACAAAGCCATCCATGGATGGCCCCAATCCTAAACCAGTGGAGCTTCGTAGAGTATTGACTGGTATTTATTATGTCCGGCTATCATATAATTAATAACATAAAGTGTTCTGGTGATGAAAAAGCAAGCCCCAAAGCCAAATGCAAAGATAATAAAGTCAGAACTCGCAAAATGACTACCTCGCTCAAGTAGCGCATATTTCGTTAGACATCAATCTAAGAATGAACTTCTCCGCGTCTCGCAGGGGCCATGCAATTTGTGAAGTAGCCCAGGACCGAGTCCACTCGGACGGATAGTATGTACCGACCTTTTGCAGTGACCAACGCAGGAAAGCAGGAAGACGATTCATGGACAAGGCATATCAAGATCGAAATTCAGTACGTCTTGAACCCGCAAGAATGTCCTTGAAGTCGATCATCATGGTAGTACATAAGGCAGCAATGGAACAGAAGATGCATGGTTGGCATCTAGAAGATCCAGCCGAGGATGATCCAGATCAAGATTCCTGCTCCGATAACGATTCCAGCAACCTTCAGTACTGCAACGGTGTCGCCTTGCTTTGCCATTCGAGTCAGGCGGGAAGCGCTGCCTTTCAGGTTCGTTCCGAAAGATGAGAATACATCGTTCTATATGGAAGAGCAACCGTTAGCTACTGTTCTCTGAAGTTGTATTCTGAGGCAAGACATACGGAGTGATCGAGAAGGCGTTGGTCCTGCGCACTGTCGTGAATGTTGATGGTGACGTCACGAAGGTTGCCGACCTTGGACGCAAGAGAGTTCAGGAGAGCATTGTTCTGCCTAAGCGCGACATGTTAGCGACTGCGGAACTTGCGAGGACTTGCGAGTCAAGGAAAGTGGTTGAAGCTGGGGATGTAAATGTGGCAAGGAGGCGGAAGTGATCGCGGTCTCGCAACGGACGACTTACTGTTCGCGCTCATATGCGTCACTCATGCTGGGCAGTCCAAGAGACTCTAAAGTTCAGTCTAAGGAGAGATCAAGGAGGAAAAGGAAGCCAGACGATACGTGGACGAAGAACTGTCAGATGGACCTGCGGCATATCTGGGGAAGAGCGGATCTGGTCGTGACATGACTGACCGCCTGGCTCACCGCCCTATGTAGATCGAAGTGGCATCGGCATCAGCCACATCCCGGAGTATCTTCCACACGTGGGGATTTCAGGGAGCGGAGACATCGACTATTGTATCGTGGATCATATATAGCAGTCGGGGATAGTCATCCATCCAGTGGGTCCCCACTTCGTCCAGAAGCCCCGCAATCTCAAGCAAAATGCGCCGAGCATACAGAGCTCCTGGATGATAGTGCTTTCCGTCCAAAACAAGTGGCCCGCCAATCTCAATGAAATGGAGAACCACCTCAGCCGGTCCTATTGGCTCTTCCTGTAGGAAGATAGGCGCCGACTCAGAAAGGCCTCGATTCCCTACGAGGCTCCAATCAATATCCGATTGAACCAAGTCAAAAATCTCCATTCCGACTGAGTCCACTTCTATCGGGGGGTTGGGAGCTAGTAGAGTATAAAGACTAAGTACAAGTGCAGATGTGAAAAGGGTTCGCACGGACTGAAAAGCTGTTCCATCTGCTGGCTTGCGGTGCGATAGAGTTCGGAAAGTCTGCGCAGCATGAAGGCAGGCTCGTCTTGCAGAAGGGGTTGTTGTCCACCAACCTAATGCCTGTCGAGCAAATCTCATTGCTATAGGCCCATCTCGGCCTGCAGCTTGGGATAAGAGGCTCATGTCGACAGTGAGCATCATACAGGCACTATGCCAGATCACAATGCAGTTTGGATTGAGCCCTTGAAGAGTCAAGCTGTAGGAGTTAATCACGCCGGCGAGGAGGGCAATGTCAATGCTAGCTCGCTTGTCGACACGGCATATTTCCCAAGGCGCATGTTGGATCTCATCCAATAGCATCAGGTCAGAGTTCAGAGTAAGCCGTCGGATGTCTCCAGATATGCGAAGAAGGACAGAGCATAAAAGCCCGTACATTGTGAACACATGCGGCGTATCTTCAAACGTAGGTAGTTTGAATTGCCAGGGCTTTAGTTTCAGGTATTGGCTAGTATGAGCCGTGGTGTCAAAAGACTCGCACCAGGCATTAACATCTTTCAGATGGTAAAGATTGTTCTCGCACGGCAGAGGGAGGACAAGAGAGTCGGTCCGAATAATCGGATCCATGGAGAATAACTCGGACAGCCAAGAATCATGCAGGACGAGACCTATTATCAAGCTATAGAATTATTAGATTCCATCTGATCGCCGCATTTTTAAGAGGTATCATACTTTTTTGTTGACTCCACCCGGCTCCATGCTTTCCATCGAACAACATCGCTCATGTGATTAGATACATCAAATTCGTTGTCTGAATCCAGTGGCGTGCAAAAGAAGCCATAATCTTGTGCGGTCTGCAGACTAGTCAGTTATTAATATACAAGCAAAACTCAAATCGAAGAGAGATACCGATAAAGCAAGCATGTGGAGCACTTTGGTTTTCAGAGGAAAAATGTTACCCTGAAGGACAAATTAAAACGTGCTCATAAGTTGGGAAGATCAATTATCTCACTCCTGTCGATATGAATAAGAAAAGAACGTGATGTGCCGCCACCAAGGGGCTAAGTATGTCTATCGCTGTCTGAGAAACACTAGACGCCGCACTAAGCTGAGTGAAAGCCTCGTTCAAGATACCCTAGAAGAATGATTAGAGAACGTTTCCATTAGAAACTTCATATGCTGTCACGCTTACGGGGTAAGCCATTCGAACGAATGCCACAGCGTCATCTGTCTTAAAGAAGGAGATACCAATCATACACATAACAAACAGCAATGTGTCGGGGATGATTTCATCATCGAAGCTAGGGAGATGGAGGATTGGGTACGACGGCTGATATTTATGTGCATAATGGTAGAAGCCTTGTTCAAACACATCTGGGGAATTGACACAAAGATATGAAGAGCCACAAGTCTTTCCATCATGATATCCATCGCATGCGCAAACCAGAAGTTTCCTCTTCAAATCAAGGAGACGATTTATGGACGATTTTGAAAGGCTCAGATCCGGTACTGCCGAGTCAGTTGGGGATTGGTAATTGTTGGATATAGAATCAGCCATAGCGGGGCTGGCAAAAATGTTGTGAATGGAGCCATGTGCGATGTCTTGCCAAAGGGAAGTTCGACTTCTCCAGGCCCACGTTGGAGACCAAAGTGTCTGGATCCTTTCTGAAATATCATGAGTCTCGTTCTTTTCAGTATTTACGACATCACTCTCGTAATAAAACTCGTGATCACCCGCTGAGGGGTCAAAAGCCTCCAAGTAAATAGGATGTTCTGCAGGAAGCTCGTCCAAAGTGGTCGCCAGTGGTAGGTTAAGCTGCTGCTCAAAGGGTGTATCAAAGAGGGCGTTCAATAGATCTCCTGGTGGTGGTCTTTTCTCAAATTCTGTCTCGATACTGTCATCTGTCATTTGATGAAATGTACTCGGCGCAATATTTTCGATAGGACAAGGTGTTCCTGCTGCGGGTGGAGGAGGCTGTTCGAAAACTTCATAATTGCGATCGGCCACTGCGGGGCTACCACTGAGATCGCGGGAATTTAATTGACGAAGTGAGTTCACTGCATCATCTGACGTTATCTGAAGCTTTTATTAGTGAGTTTATGAAATTCAAGTTAAGTGGCAGAGCTTACAAGGGATCCATCTCTTTCGTTTGGGGTATGATTACGCCGGTGGCGGATCAATATGTCCCTAAGAGATCAGCAAATATTTCATGCGTGGTGGAAAGTCTATTCACCTTCTTGCATACTGTTTGTTGCATATAGAGCACTTGTAAGGTCTCTCACCGGTATCTGTGGCATTGTTTAGAGTGGCTCTTTTCGATGTCTATCCTTGTGGCAGAAAGCATACGGGCTAGACGATGGCGATTAAGATGCTCAGTCTTTGAGAATGTCTTATCACATTGCGTGCAGGGTATTCTTAGCGCCTTAGCTCGATCCCTTCTCATTATGGTGTCCAGTTAGAGTGGCAGTTGCATAACAAGAGGTCCGTCAAGGCGAGCAAAACGTGCGGGGTTGCCGGCGAACAGTACTCATTCAGTTCGCTCGGGCAGAGCTAGTGAATCAAAGCGGTAAAGATTACTTGGCTCAAGAGGAAGGATTACGGACTTCCCTCTTACGGAGCTAGAACCCGAGCATAGATACAACAAAGCCGACATCCTCGCGATCAAGAGCCCATGTGGTTTTCTCATATATGCTATAGTAAATGGTTCTCAGGGCAGATTCTCGACCAAATAAACAATGTATTACTTCATTCTTGGGTCGCACGTTTATTATCCATTTGAAAGTCGTGGGGAAAGAATGTGGGGTGGAAGGATCCCCACAAGCAATGCGGGGAGTGGCGATGACAAACATTAGAACTCCCCTGACGATGCCACACTGAAGATCCTCCGTGTGGCATGAAACTTGATGATAATAGTAGCCCTGGTTATTGGTGCGTTTTCCATGATATAAATAGGACAACAACTGGCGCTCAACAAGCTATGTACGGGCAACAAACCTAAAGCCAACCTTACCTACGCGATGGCCGCTCTTCAACTCCTAAGCCACCCGGTGGAGCTGGGTCTAGGGGCTCTATTCATCTATATTCTGACTTACATCATTTATCAAAGACTTCTGCACCCCCTTGCAAAGTACCCTGGTCCTTTCTTAGCGTCGCTGACGGACTTATGGCAAGTACATCAGTTCATGACACTCCAACAGCCTTATAATCTCACGAGGTTGCATGACAAGTATGGATCAATCGTGAGATATGGTCCTGATAAACTGAGTATTACGGATGAAGACGCAATCAAGACCATTTATCAAACGGGGGCACGGTTCATGCCCAAAACAGAATTCTACGATGCATACGGAGCTGCTCATCCCAACATTTTTGGCATGCGCGATGAAGCCGTGGGTGATAGACATCAGTCTATATACCATATTACCTTTCACGAGTTATAGCTAAATAGCGTCCAGGCACACTCTATCCGACGGCGCCATATGTCTCACAGCTTCTCTATGAGCTATGTCAAAGAGATGGAGCAACACTTAGATGCCAATATCAGACTCCTGCGGGACAAGATATCTTCATATGCGTCAACTAACGAGGTGTTTGATATCAAAAAGGCTCTGCAATACTATGTGATTGATACTCTTGGCGAGCTTGCATTTAGCCAGAGCTTTGGTGTCCAACTATCAGACGACGAGACCCGTGTCCCACCAGTGGTTGAACACAGTTTATTGGCGGCTGTCACAGGCGCCTGGCCGAGTATGACTTTTCGCCTCAAGAGATGGCTTCCCCTTGTTCCTCATAAAGGCCTTCAAGCATTGTTTGACGGTCGCAAGGCCTGTGCTAATCTCGCATCGAAATGTGTCAAGGCCCGACTGGGCCAGATAAATTCTAAAAACGGAGATCTAGAGAGCTCAGATGAAAGAAAAGATATCCTCACAAATCTCATTCTTGCGAAGCATCCCGACACTGGTGATAGCCTATCACAAGTCGATTTAGAAACCGAGGCTTTTGGTTTTATGTAAGTTATTTGACCATGATAGTATCCGCAAATTTTAACAAACATTCCTACAGTATCGCGGGAACCCATACCACTAGCGCTACGACTACATTACTTTTCTACCACCTTCTTCATTATCCAGAGCTGATGAAGAAGTGCGTCGATGAGATTGACACAAATCTTCCCGCTTTACAACTAGATGAAGGCGCATACTCAGTAACCATCGCAGAATCCTCATTGCCATACTTGAGGAATTGTATGAAAGAGAACTTTCGTATTACTCCAGTGTTCACGATGCCGCTAGCCCGTCGAGTCTTGATGCCCGAAGGGACGACTATTGCCGGCAAACATATTCCTCACTCTGTACGTATACTCCCATCTACTTGAATCGACAGCCGCACTGATGTCTTTTACACATTCAGACTTCTGTTGCGGTTTGTAACCATGCATTTCATCATAACCCCGAAGTCTGGGGGTCGAATCATAACGTATTTGACCCCGACCGCTGGGATGATCCCCAAATTGCAGACAAATCGCGAATTCTCATGCATTTCGGGCTTGGAGGTCGACAGTGCATTGGAAAGACTGTAGCTTCGACAAATATATACAAGCTCATGAGTACATTGCTAAGTGAGTTCACGTTTGAACTAGCCGATGATCACGAGCGAGTGAAAGCTACAAAGGGATTTTATCATGGGAAGATACCAGAGCTTATCAGTGTCGGAATAAGTGATCTGGCAGAGCCGCTGCTAGTCCGAGCCCAGAAACGTAACAGAGCTTAGAGAGTACAATTCAGAGGTACTTTACGGTTTCGCTCCACCAGTGACTGGGGAATTTTGAGAGCACTCGCACACCAGCAATCAAATCTTCAATGGAACATGTTCTCAGTTTCAAAAATAATAAACAAATTTATCTGTAGAGCGTCAGTGTCCAAATGTGATGTTGATCGTATAGATCAGCGGCGGGCGGAAAGGTACACCGCCTTCCACGCGCGGGGCGTGTGTTTGTTTTTGTTCATCCCCGCCATCGTGAGTCTTGCTTTACGGATCGGACGACACAGCATTCTCGGAGTCAAGTCAGTCCTCAGCGAGGGTTTTGCTGAAGTGCTAGAAGGAAGCGGTCTCAATTTTTGATTTTCACGGTACGCTTATCCCCCATTGGGTCATCTGAAGCCCCTCTTGTCCCTCCTTGCTTCTCCCCCCATCTTTCTATCCACAATTCCAGCTTTGCTCCATATTTGCTCCGTCTTTCTCGTCCACACTATCTGACAGTTTCATTTGTATTCTACAGACTATTTACACTTCATCTCCACCATGGAGAACTACCAGAAGATTGAGAAAATTGGTGAAGGTACGCGTTGTTTACCCCAACCAAGACTGACACGTTCAGCACCCTGGATTCGAACCCCATTCTGACGCGTCGAGTCGACTATAGGAACCTACGGTGTTGTCTACAAAGCCCGCGAACTCAACCACCCGAACCGCATCGTCGCTCTGAAGAAAATTCGTCTCGAGGCCGAAGATGAGGGCGTCCCGAGTACTGCCATCCGCGAGATCTCTCTCTTGAAGGAGATGCAGGATCCTAACATTGTCCAATTGTTCAACATCGTCCACGCGGACGGTCACAAACTCTACCTTGTGTTCGAATTCCTTGATCTCGACCTGAAGAAATACATGGAGGCTCTGCCTGTTAGCGAGGGTGGCCGCGGCAAGGCCCTTCCTGATGGAACCACCATGGCACTCGGCTTGGGTGATGCTATGGTCAAGAAGTTTATGGCTCAATTGGTGGAGGGCATTCGCTACTGCCACAGCCACCGAATCCTGCACCGTGATTTGAAGCCTCAGAACTTGCTGATTAACCGCGAGGGCAATCTCAAGCTAGCGGATTTTGGACTGGCCCGAGCATTCGGTGTTCCTCTGCGAACATACACCCACGAGGTTCGTTTCAAGTCATGGTTGAGAGAGTATAATATATTAATCTCTGTTTCTAGGTTGTGACTTTGTGGTACCGCTCACCAGAAATTCTCCTTGGAGGTCGTCAGTACTCAACTGGCGTGGACATGTGGTCTGTAGGCGCCATTTTCGCTGAAATGTGCACCCGCAAGCCACTCTTCCCCGGTGATTCCGAGATTGATGAGATTTTCAAGATTTTCCGGTATGTCTTTTGCTTGCTGACGCCTTGGCGGCTTGATGAACGATTGGTCCAACTAACGCAATCATCCTAGCATCCTTGGCACCCCCGACGAAGAAGCGTGGCCCGGTGTCACCTCCTTCCCCGATTACAAGCCCACCTTCCCTAACTGGAAACGCCCCGAAGTGCCTCTTGTCCCTGGTCTGGAGGAGGCAGGTGCCCAGCTTCTTGAGGCATTGCTCGAATACGACCCCGCACACCGTCTGTCAGCCAAGCAGGCCTGCATGCACCCATACTTCCGCGAGGGCAGCTCACACTACTCGGGTCGTTAGGCGACCCAGGATCGTGACTATGGGCCCGATCTTATTTTCTGCATGATCTTTTGCATTTTCCCGATCTCCCCTTTCGTTTTCGTGTAACCTTATTCATGACGGGCATAACTAACGCCGAGATGTCCTGGGGACATGATTCCCTTCGTTGTTTTGTATCTTTTTGATCTGTGCCTGGCGTTTTCCGGAGGAAGTGACCAGGCGGGTGGGCTTTATCACGCTTTGTTTTCTTTTCTTTTAGTCAATCCAAGACGCACATACCCTACTAGACCAGTCGATCAGTAGATTTGTTGTCTCTAAAAGAGAAAATATACCAAGCATTCCATTCTATGGGCTTGTTTCAGAAATGGGCAGATGTGCCTTAGGAATGCGTCATTGTCGACCAGAAAGTTCAAAGTCAGGCTAGGAGATCTCCGATGTCAGCTCTCAGCCGCGGCTTGGCTCTGGGGATGGTCAGTATGTGAAATGAGGCCCTCGGATCAGCTCGTCTGCGCCTGCCAATAAACGAAGACAGCCCAACCCCAGAAACATTACAGCATGCGCTAAACGCATCTTCGAACTGCGCCATAGCTGAAGGCGCCCCACACCCACGCTTGTTTATTTTCGGAAACGCCGACCCAGCAGAGAGTCATCGTGCAGCTGTTGGGTCCAGCGCAGTGTCAATGCCCGGTTTTGCTGGCTGCACTTCTCCATCAAAACGTACTTTGAACGAGGCTGTTCATTTCCTCATAGCCCAGCATAGCCATAAGATTCTGCAAGACGCTGCCTTATTCCCCGTCCTGCACGGCTGAACTGAGCCGATGGGGGGCCGAATCGGCGCTGGTCACTCGAGTCCTGCTATTCGTGGCTGGCCGCCAGTCTAGCGCACGCACCTGCAGCCTTACCAGAAGACTGGAGAAGAAGATGAAACATGCACAGCGTTCATGTGTCTGCGGGAGGCCGTGCTATGACTGGTCCAATGGTGAAATGCTATACGAGACCCCAGATCGAGGATGATATTTGAGATCATGCACTGCCTGCTTTCGAGTCCTTTCTCCCATGCGATGACCAGCGCGGAAGTGGTCAGTGCGATATATAGCTCGCGCTAAAGGATTAAAAAAGAACGTCTCCCCGACGAGTTCCACCGGCATCGTTCGCTTTTAGTTTCGGGTTTGGTGCACTTTCGGCTTGACGGGTGTGCGGACTCGAATCACACGGTCACTTTCTGGCCTTCCTTCACATACCAGTATAATCTTGTCAGCCCTATTTTCACCATGAATGAATTCGACGACAGCTTTGATTGCGGCATGTCGTCGCGGTCGAACAGCCGCGGGCCGAACCATCGTTCCCGTTATCAGGCCCCGCAGGAGTCTGTCAGGCAGTTTTGGGAGCAGTTCAACACCAAGTACCCTGGAAAGGTGTATACGGTGCTTCCAGATAATCCGTACGCACGAACAAGGGCCAAGCGGGTGCCCAATGGCGTGGTGAGCGGACACGAAGCTGTCAAATCCTATGAGCAGGCTCGCCGCGAATGTATTACATCCGTTGAGCGCATTGTGAAGGAGTGCCAGCGCGTGAATCAGAAATATACCGATCCTCACTTCGATATCGAGCTGGATCTCAAGTCTGGCCTCAGACATTATCTGGATGGGCTGGATCAGAAGAACGACGAGATGAGACCTCGTGGAGTGAAGCGGGTTTCGGTTCGTTTCTCTTCTTTTTTCTTGCGGGATTAATGGTTGGATACTGGGTTGTAGGAACTTTGCTGATGGGTTGCGATAGGAAATCTTTGAGAAGCCTCAGTTCTTTATCAATGGGCCGACGGCATCAGATGTACGCCAAGGCTATGATGGCGACTGCTGGTTGATGGCGGCACTTTGTACGATGGGCAACAAAGAGAAGCTGATCAAGGACATCAGTGTTGCTCGAAACGAGACGATCGGAATCTATGGCTTTGTATTTTATCGCGGTAAGTGTTTAATGAAACTGCCAGAAGCGCCAATTGGATACTGATTTTATGATAGATGGCGAGTGGCAGCAATGTATCATTGATGACAAGCTTTACCTGCGAGCTGCCGACTATGATGAATCTGTCGAAGAGCGTCCGCTGTGGGACGACATCATCCGCAGCGACACCGAAGAAGAATATCGACGTGTCTGGCAAACAGGCTCTCGGGCTCTGTATTTTGCGCAGTGCGTAGATCCTAATGAGACGTGGCTTCCACTGCTCGAGAAAGCATTTGCAAAAGCTCATGGCGATTACTCTGCTATCGAGGGTGGCTTTGTAGGAGAAGCCATCGAAGACTTGACAGGAGGCGTGACTTCGGAGATTTTGTCAAATGACGTCCTCGATAAAGATCAATTCTGGCGAGACGAATTGATGAAGGTCAACAAGGAATTTCTGTTTGGGTGTGGAACAGGTCTATTCTCTAACTGGCTGGATCCGAAGTATAGAGGACCCCCACGCGATCGAAAGGGAATTTCCGAGAATCACTCCTACTCAATCATGGAGGCGCGTGAGATCAGGGGACATCGTTTGCTTCGACTTCGGTAAGCTTACCTTAATCTCCTTGTATCTATTCATGCTGATAAAAGTAGCAACCCGTGGGGCAAGAAAGAATGGCATGGAGCCTGGGGAGACGGGTCAGAGCAGTGGACCGCCGAATGGATAGACCTGCTCGGTCACAAGTTCGGCAATGATGGGGTACGTATGGACACCCAGAACATGAGATTCTAATGCTAACTTGACCTAGTTCTTTTGGATTGCTTATCAGGATCTCCTGAAAAAGTATCAACACTTTGACCGCACGCGTTTATTTGGACCTGAATGGACTATTACCCAACAATGGACAACATTGAACGTTCCTTGGTCAGCGGATTATCACAGTACTAAATTCATGATGAACGTGACCCAGAGTGGCCCATGTGTCATTGTTTTATCACAGGTGCGTTTCATATC
The DNA here is from genome assembly GCA_026745395.1 of Tympanopsis confertula. Lineage (NCBI taxonomy): Eukaryota > Fungi > Ascomycota > Sordariomycetes > Coronophorales > Scortechiniaceae > Tympanopsis > Tympanopsis confertula. The sequence continues at coordinate 69,420 of JAOYNU010062771.1, read as the reverse complement.
TACAAGCATGGGGACTTCGCTGATAATCTTAGCTTGACACTCGTTACTTCAAAGGCCTAGTAGGCGAGTACACCTTTGTACTTAAATTCCGTCTCCAAAAAGAAGGCGAAGAGGACTACACAGTGCGAAGTCACAGTAGCCACTTTATGGGCCGTTCTGTCAATGCCGAGATCGACCTGGACCCAGGCCGTTACCATGTTCTCATGAAGATCACTGCATTCCGCCATGAAGAGGTCGAGTCGACTGAAGAGATTGTTCGGCGTTTGGCACCTACGAGAAGAGAAAAGCTTGTACAAGTTGGACTTTCTTACGACCTTGCCCACGCAAAGGGCCTAGTTGGAGAGACAGAAGTGGAACGTCACGAAAACGAGAGACGCAAAGCATACGATCGCAGAAAGCTGCGCGACGAAACAAAGCTCAGACTCCAGAAAGAATGGATCCGCTCTCGCAAAATGGCCGCACGAGAGCAAAGACTTGCTGCTCGTCGCTCTGGCCAGATGTCTGGCAACATTTGTGACCGGGCCCCGGAGCATGGCCCAATTCCGAGCCAATATTTGCCCGAAGGAACAACGCAGTCACCAGATGACTTGAGCAGTCTCTCTAGCATTGATAGCGAACACAAGGCTACTCCCACTGGGTCTGTTCCAAAGATACAGTTCAATGGCCTCCGTGCTCGCCATGCTAGCACGTCGTCGAAGTGGAAACGCGGTGAATCGCCACGCCCCAGCCTGAATACCAGACTTGCTACAGAAAGTTTGGATCCGAGTGATCTCGAGCTACTGGAGGGATTCGAATTTGATAGCGATCTTGATATGCGTCCCGATGATGCTGAACACAAGCCTCCGCATTCCTCAACCGATGTTGATGGACCTGCTCCTGATCCTTGGAATGCGGTCTGCGTTGTTGGCTTGCGAGTGTATTCGAAAGACCCAAAGCTGAGCTTGGAGGTCATGCGTTTCCCACCTGAAGCTGATGAAGCTCCTCTAGATCGGGACGACCCTGCTGCGTCGGCAACGATTGAAAAGTCTTTCCGAGGCATGCATATTTGAATCATGAACAATCTTTACTTTGTACATCTGTCTATATAGTCCGAATTCCTTTTTAGCGAGATTGAGCCTATGTAATGAATTATTACTTAGTAGAAAGCTTCAACATGTGCGTATGGTGACTACTTTCAACATATTCTTTCTAGCCATTTCATGCATGTGGCAGACCACGTCCCATAATTAGTCTATAAAAATTTTGCGGTTCCCGAGACTATCTGCCTTGAATAAATATTTTTAGCCGCATGATCAAATTTGATCAAATCTAGGGGCCTATACAATAGCGCGTAGGCAGACGTCGCTATTCAAGCGACCGGCCGCTCGGGCCCGTAGGACCGAAGACCCGACCATCCTACGGCACCAAGAAATCTCAAGGTGACAGTTTTCGGCCGGACATTTCTGAAGTAGAATACTTCAAATTTCTACTATTTTTGAGAGCTTACTGCAGTAAGTGCTCATACGTTGGGAATTTGGAAGCACTCTTTTACCTTGCGGACACGTCTTGGTGCAGAAACACGGCGGGCCCGCGGGACCGCGGAACTTTTGGAGTCTCTGCACACCTTCATCCCAACATCTACCTAAGGACAGCATGCCGTCGACGCGAGCAGAGGAGACAATCCAGCAAAGACGGAGTAGACTCTCGTCTTTGCCTAGAGCAGTAAGTATATTTCAATTTATGAGCTGCGTGTCCCTGAGCTGTGTGTCAATCATATCTAATCATCTTCTAGTGCGAGGCATGCAAGATCCGGAAGGTACGCGCCGATAAGAATAATTCTTAGGAACTTCACTTGCTGAAACCTATCTAGATTCGTTGTGACCGTAAAATTCCTTGTGCCAACTGCCAGGCATCTAGCATCGCCTGCCGTCATCCTCATGACAAGTCCGGAGGCCCGGGGCAAAAGGTCGCCGATCTGTATGTGGTAGTCAAACTATCTGTACTTCCGAAATCTGCTGACAAGATATAGTGAGGGACTCACCGAGCGCTTGGAGAAAAGGCTTCGTACTGTCGAGTCTAGACTTACTGTATTGGAAGGTTCAGGCCCAACCCCTGCGACGAGCAATATAGAAAGTAGGAATGCGGAAAGCTTCGATATCCCTTCTTCTCCACAACAACTACTTGACGAAAGCCATATTTTCGAAGGCGATACTTCCTTCGCGAACCAGTCGCTTCTAGCTGGTCAGAGTGCCAGAATGGCGGCGCTTTCGACTCCTATGGAAAACGAGTCTGCTGTTGATCAGCCGCTTCAGCAGTTACAGACAACACTCCGGGGGAAACCAGCATTGCTAAAAGAAAATTTCTTATTCCGAAAATCAGAGTTGCAGATTAATCTGACAGCCCAGCCATTACCTGCAGCTCTGGTGGCTTGCATTCTGAAGAGGATCAAAGGTGCGTCTCTCCATTACCTTATTGAACATTGTTTATCCTCTCCACTTGCTAAATCCACGCCTCCAGAGCAGCGTCCAATATTCATGTCGTCGTATGCTGTATGCGATATATCGTTGCTTGATTCCCTATGTCAGAAAGTCTACTCAGTCACGGAGGTGGCATCTCCCGGCAGTGTGGCTAGCATGCATGGGATTTTCTTCTTTGTGATGAAAGAACTGATAGCGATGAAGGATCCATTGTGTCAAAGGTTTAATTTACCAGAATTTCTGGAGTCTTGTGAGCGATCATTCATCGCCGCCATTGAAACGTACGAAGTTCTAGCTGTGCCAAGCTTCGAGAATATCCTTGCTCTAGCCATGGGGGTGAGTACATATCTCCAGACGATATCCAAGGGCGAAATTATGACGAACTTTAACTTACCCGTCCTAAAAGATGATAAAATCTCAAGGAGAGACAAAGCCATATCTATACTGGAATCTTGTTTGTGTTGCTGCGACCCATTGCCAATCCCTTGGGTACCATCGCAAATTGAACTACAAAAACATGTCATTTCAAAAAGCGGAGAACACTAGAAGGCTATTCTGGATGGTCTACAGCTTCGAGAAAAATATGTCTTTGGTGCTAGGTCGTCCTTCTAACATGCGGGGCCTGGACATCGATACGCAATACCCAACCATGTCAGAGGATCCAGCTCGTCGGGCCTGGGATGAATATTTTATAATGGGGATCAAGCTAGCAGAGCTTCAAGGTCAAATTTTTGAAGGTCTTCATTCTACAGCCACGATGGTCAGGGGCTCGTCTGAACGAGCGCAGTTGATCAGTAACCTCGGAGTCGCTATGGAAAAATGGCATTGTGATCTCCAACAGGTCAGTCAGGATCGTTAAATGTTTCCCAAACTGAGTTATCTAACAAATCCAAGATAAACCCAGAAGGGGTGAATAGCCCTCTGGTGTTCGCAATATCAAAAGGCTATTGGAATATTCTATTTCATTCAACTGAGACACTCCTTTTCCATGCCTCCTCATCAATTGGAACAGATCTCCATATTAGCCCACGCTGCTTTCGGGCAGCCTGTGAAAGCCTCCATGCTCATCTGGAATGTTTCCCACGGTATACAAACACCAAGCTCCTTTCAGACGGTGATTATTTCAACTGGTATGTTGTTACAATCAATGGACTCACGGTTATGTAAGCCTCACTAATGTTTCTAGTATCCTGTTATCTTCATCCTTCATCCCTTTCATTGTTGTTTTCCTCCACGCTATCGCAACCAAAGCCCCGGAAAACGTCACTCTTATGGAGCAAGTAGTTAGCTCTCTTGAAACATTCCGAAAAGTCTCCATTGGATCAGAACGGTTTTATCAGACATGCTCTCTATTAACCGACGTTGCCAGAAAGCTGGTGCATTCACAATCATCGGCCGTAATCTTCGACCAGGATGGAGATACCTTAATATTTCCGGACAGCACGTCCTTATTTCATCCCGAGGCTTTTCACAATATTGTCGAGACTGGTGATATAAATGATTTTGATCCAGCGTTTGCTACAGATATTTTGAATGACTGGCTTAGCGGACCACCGTTTCCGTGGGAAAATTTTGAGGGTGTTGTTGAGGGAGATGGGCAGTCAAGCTAGAGCTTATTTATTGTCATGGAACAAGGTAGTCGGATCTATAAATTGGAACTAAGTTCTATCAATGATGTCTAAGTACATTTTCACTGTTACAAGAAAGCCAAATTCAAATCTAAGTGTGCTGTCCACCTCGCATGTCAGAATTTATTCAGACACCCGAAAAGAGAGTATTCCACATAGCATCTCTTTCCAACGCTTCCATATGATCCTTCCGCAACATGACCACAACCTCAAGCATTTCCGCCTTGGCATCCTTTTTGCGAGGAAGAACAATCGCAACCCCATCGGCCTCCATATAAGGTAACCTGACAAAATCCGGTTTACCCATTCCCACACCGAAATCCAAGTCATAAAAGCCCATATCAGCCCAGTTCGTGATCGTAAGATCACGGGATCCAAACAGATCCAAACCAACAAATAGAGACCTTGGGTCCTCCATACGTTCCATCAACTGAACAACCTCGGCGATATGACGGGGGTTTATCACAGACACAGACTGTGATTGAGCAATATTCTCACAGACTTGAGCGAGGTCTCTCACGGTTGTCTCGTTGGAAGAAGACAAACTTTTGGCTGGAAGTGCGGATAGTCCGTAGAAGACTGCATTTCCGAGGAATGGATTGTCCCAGAAAGCGCCGCCGATGCGTTGGCGGACGTTGATTGCTGTTGCTAGGCGACTCATTGACCCATCTTCTGTCAGGGATGGGTTATGTTGTGCTCGGATGCGGGTGAGTGATGTCCAAATCAGGGCGCAGATGATGGTATTTGTTGTCAGTGGGTTGGTCATATATGAAAGCAAAAGACTTTTCAGGGTATGAATCCGACCGATTGAGATCGTGAAGAGCTTCGATGTGCATGAAGGCCATATTTCTGGGAATGCAGGCGGAGATAGAGAATACTCTGGATGGCGGATCAAAAGCTCGTCTGTTGAAAGAGAGGATGTCTGCTGGAATTCGTGGGATAGCGCTTTTGAAAGGGACTCGAGTCTTGTCTGGGGAGGAAAAAAGAGGTTGGATTGGTCATCACTGATATTCCGAGTCCATTGCTTTATAATTTGGCTGAAACCAAATGCATCGACGACATTGTGGCTCATGGAGACACATAGCCCCATACCTCGATCCGCGAAGCGAAAAGTACTTGCGGCGAAAACGGGGACGCCGGTTTTGAGAGAGGCCTCGTCGAGTACACTGGGAGAATTCCAGATTTCAGCTGGCAAGGTTTTTGCTGGCATTCCACTGGAAGACGCATCTTCGAAATATATCGATATGACGCCTTTGTCAACGATAGTCGGTATGCCGGCTGTGTTCCGGATCTCAAGTAGAGGCAAGTCTGGGGCCGAGGTACCGTGAAAAACTTCTCCTGCTAACCAGGGGACTTGCTTGAAAAGTATGTTGAGGGCGCTTTGAAGTTTTTCAGTCATTTCTGGCGTCGATGATGTTTCGAAAATAAATGCAGTTTTGATGTATGTCCTCGGCATGGACTGATCCAACGGAGTAAGTTGCTCGGGTGAACCTGTGTCTGCCATGGTCTTGCACATACAAAAATGCTAGGATTTCGGATTTTTGATTTCTGAATTAGTGCGCATGATGAATTATGAGAGAATTTATAGTCATGTAAAAGAATTAAATATGGATACCTGGCCAAGTGAGTGTTCGGGGCCATGGGCCCGCAACCCCGACCACGCGGTTAACTTGTTACGGATCTTATATTCCATCTACTCTGGAATCTTTTTCATTTGTCATTTCGATTTCATTGAGTTTTCGATGATACTGCAAATCTACTAGTATCTACATAAAAACACATGTGCACTATTCTGACCTTAAGAAGGGAGATATTGTTTCAGTTCTGGCACGTCTGAGATCGTGTATAGATTGCCAATGCGGCTAGAATCGAATACAAGAAACGGCCAATTCCGGGAAATTACACATCCATGGATGACATTATGGCATTAAACCAAATATTGCTTATCCAAACAATATACACATTGTAAGCTAGTCCTAGTAGGTCTATGGAGTCGCGATGACACATAGTTGGAACCCAGCTTGAGATAAGCACGGAACGAGCCGCGAGGGAATCCGCACTGTACGACTCACAAACACAAGGAACATTGCAACTTCCACCCCTCCACAAGATTTGCGAATATGGCAGAACCTACGTGGCGTGCTCAAAGTGAAGCCAAACGGCAGGCGATCCTGGATGCAATTCCCCAGAAATGGCGTCTAACAAAGCCCGTCCCTCCATCCACCGAGGTCCGAGATGTCACCGGATCTTATATCCGACAATATCTCAATGAGCGCGAAATCGAGATCACAGAATCTGACGCAGTGGCTATTGCTGCTCAAACAACGACAGGAAAATGGTCAGCTGTCGAAGTCACTGAAGCCTTCTGTCACCGTGCAGCATTGGCGCACCAGCTGGCAAGTTACCGATAAGAAAGCCGTTGTTTACGTTCATGCAAGCTAACCAGGATACATGCAGGTCAGCTGCCTGCATGAAATATTCTTCGATGCAGCTATCGAGGATGCAAAGAAGCTCGACCAATACTTCGCAGAGCATAAAGCGCCCGTCGGTCCCCTCCACGGACTCCCTGTGAGCTTAAAGGATCAATTCCACGTCAAGGGCGTCGAAACTACCATGGGCTATGTGGGATGGATTAACACCTTCGAAGGAAACCCTAATGATTCTCGTCGCGGAACTCACGAAAGCGAACTTGTGCAGGAACTACGCAGCCTCGGCGCAGTTCTATACTGCAAAACGAGCGTCCCGGCGACGCTGATGTCCGGCGAAACCGTTAACAACATTATCGGGTATACATGGAACCCTAAGAACCGTCTTCTCTCGTGTGGAGGTAGTTCTGGAGGAGAGGGAGCGTTGATTGCACTTCGAGGCTCACCAGTGGGCTTTGGCACTGATATTGGAGGGAGTGTGCGAATTCCAGCAGGCTTCAATTTCTTATACGGTCTTCGTCCGTCGTCTGGGCGGATTCCGTACCAAGGTGCTGCGAACTCTATGGACGGGCAGAACAGTATGTTGTCTGTGATTGGGCCTTTGGCTTCTACGGCGAGATCGCTGGCGCTTGTTTTCGAGGCAGTGCTAAGCATGAAGCCGTGGTATCATGATCCGCTGGCCTTAGAGCTCCCGTGGCGGGATGATATTGTCGAAGAGACGCGAGCATTGATTCAGAAGAGTCAAAATGGGGAGTCTCCGCTTTCGTTTGGTCTTATGCATTACAATCGCGTTGCGAAGATCCATCCACCGGTTGCTCGGGGTATGCAGTTGGTTGAGCAAACTTTAAAGCGGCTGGGGCATAATGTGATTCCTTGGAATCCCCCATCCCATGAGAAGGCCCATAGCCTCGCAGTAGGTGATCTTTCAGAACTATAGATGGTCAAAGCTAATATGCCGTAGGGAAGTATCTTTGGCTTGGACGGCGGTGCAGACCTACGACACCATTTCGCTCTTTCCGGCGAAGAACAGGCACCACAGGTTATCGTTGACAAGGATGGCGTTGACTTGCCTGCTTCTGCAGTTGCTGCGATCAATGTCTCCAAGCGTGAGTATCAGAAGGAGTACATGGAATACTGGAACAGCACTGCCCAGTTGACAGGTACTGGTCGACCCGTAGACGGGTTAATTTGTCCTATCGCGCCGCATGCTGCTGTTATTCCGAACCAGTATAACCACGTAGGGTACAGTTCATTCGTCAACGTTCTAGACTACCCTAGTGTTGTTATCCCCGTCACTTTTGCCGACAAGGCTGTTGATACTCGCAAACTTGATGTTCCTTCGACTGATCTGGAGCAGCACATTGACTGGGACTGTGAGTATTCCTGGAACTTGATTGATAATTTTCACCTTTGACCTGATGTTTTGCAGATGATGCGGCTACATACGATGGTGCTCCAGTGTCAGTCCAGCTGGTCGGTCGGCGCTTGCAAGAAGAGAAGATGCTGACACTTGCTGAGTATATTGGGGAAGAGATTGCCAAGGTGGCAGGTACTAAATAAGTGCGTGTATCATCGGTACTTTCTTAGGCTAGATAATCGTGTTGCAACGCCATCGGCAAGTCTAGTTGATGGAGAATCAGTGGTGGAAGAATAGAATAGGAAAGTGCAAACACGAATTTGATTGCCTTCTAGGCGAATCTATGTTCCAAAGTAAAATAAAATCATAGTAAAACACGTAAGTTTATCAGGGGTATATGTCCATTGATGGCGCCGAAAGGAAAAAAAAATATCTTCTTGAGTTTCCAACTGTTCAAGGATCTGAAGATTCTAAGCCATTGCTTCTTTTCCAAGCGCGCTTGGGGAACATCATGCCAGCCTTCCAGCCTTGTATATGTTCTCCCCCTTCGAATTCTCCTTCGTCTCGTCTTTATTCGTGTTCTCTTCTCCGCCCTGTTTATCATTCCATAATGACAATCCCCACACATTTGCATGTCAGATGACCTGTAAGCACTAGGCGTTGCTCCTGCGACATATTGAACAATTATGCCAAGTGACTTGACCCATGGACATTGCCTCGGTAATAAGTGTTTGTTGTATTGATCGCCGGGTTGCCATTCCCCATTTGCTCTCGTTGTGGATCACCTTGCATCTTCGTTATTCCTTTAATCTCCAGGCCATCATACCTACCCAAGAGAAATGTATTTTCTGGAGTCTCTCCGAACTTCACATTCCCATGACCACAAACACGGGACCAAGTTATGAGCGTGAAGGTGGCGTTTGCCCCGACGGGGCAGCGACATTAGAAAGCATCAAGGGCGGTCCGTTCACATGCCATGCTGGCAGTTGACCAGGACCCCTGTTGCTTGAAGGCGGATCTGAAGAGGGTGCAGCGGGGCCATCAGATCCATTCATGAGGCGAGGACGCTTCGTCTGAGAAGGGCCAGGGCTCCGGGTGTCTGACACTGAATAAGGTGACTGGTAATGTGCGGAAGGTGGCGTTGATGTATTATTTGGTCCAGGGCTCATTGTCGCGGCAGTTTGCAAAGGTCGCAGACGATTAGGATGGTTTGAAGTATCCTCGCCTGGCCGGGGGATGTGGACTTCAGCGGTTGACTGTGGTGGGTTCACAGGGGAGTCCATCGGAGCAACGGCACCTCCAGGATGACCCATGGTTTTGTCGTGCATCACTACACGTCTCCATTTCGCGACGACGTTGTCATAGTCCCATCGTGTTGAATCTGCACCAAGTTGACTCTCTTGCTCGTCTAGTTCTCTGGCGACATCTCTCGGGATAGGGAGCTTATCAGGAGGGAAAAGGGCGAATTGGCGGGGCCACTGACAAGAGCCCAGCCGCTCAACTTGAGCACGTAGCTGATTAGCTTCCTGCTGGACCCTGGCAAGCTGTTCGTCTGATGACTTCCGCTTCTCGATCTCCTTTGCGAACGCACGGGTTATTTCCAATTGCCATGATTCGCGACGGACTTCCGGAGCCAGAGACATCCAGTGCTTGAGTGCAAGTTCGAGATGCCGTACGCCCAGAGTTTCATGTTGTGTGGCTGTTCGGTTGATCATATTCGAATCATGATCAGTCCCCATATGCTGTGCATGCGTCTTGGGGTCGCCTGCGAGCTGTTCCGACTTCCATTGTTGAACCTTAGAGCGTAGTGCATTGCGAACCATCGGGAGATGCTCGTCGGTGGGCGCTTGGAGGGGGAATGCATCTGGGGTGGAGAACGGATGCGTCGCGAAAAGGCTTGTGGGGGGAGGAAGAAGTAGCAAACAGAGCGACGGGAAAGTCTGCTGGGAAACGTCGAATTCGAATGGGCTCAATCGAGGTCTGAAGCGAGAGCTATTTGGGAGAAAGGTGAGCTGGGTGTCAGTTTGCGACAGGGTTGCAGAGTACATACGTTGCCGCCTTTACACTGTCTAACACTTCGCGCAAAGCCAACTCCAGAGCTTTGTATGTATCTGGATTATTGGCAGTTGCGCCTCGACTCGCATAATCTGGCAGCTGAATGGAGCCCGATCGCGCCTGGGTGGGCGCAATACGAGGTACTTCGGGGACTTTGCTCGGGTTGGGGATGTCGTTGATTACGCCGGTCGCATGCCAAGTGGGCGTGTTGAACATCATGCGCGGAGGCGCATCGCGGCTCTTGCCATCTGAATCGGCAGCATTTGGATCTGATGAACCCTTCTTCTGTGCGCTGTCTGGGCTTGCGTCGCGCTTTGAGCCCGTGCGCGCCTGGCGACGAGTGATTCCGCTGCGAATGCGCCGAATCTCTTCCACGTTGTGCACGCCATCGGGCTTCTTCTTGAAGAGGAATTGATCCAAGTGGCGTCCAAGCGACGAGGATGTGAAGGACTGGTCGCAATACTGGCACCTGCGATCTTTCGGCAGGTGGCTGTTGGCCTTGGAGGACGAGGCCGGATCGCCTTCCTCGGGCCGCGACTCTTCGGGGGTTTCCCTAGGGGTTTCTTCGTCTGGCATGGTATATAGTTGGAGAGGAGTTCGAGAGGAGGAGCAATATCGGAGGGAAGAATGCTAACGCATGACAGGGAACGTGCTGGTACGAGCACGCGCGATCGGGAGGAGAAATTAAAATGGGGACAAGAATAATCAAGGTTGGGGGCGAGGTCCCGCCAAGCTTTCCCGCAGCTGGTTTTTTTACCGCTTCTACTATACAGAGCGCATGAAGCTTCTGCTGAAGGAATATTTATATACATTACTCGAAACTAGTCCACTACGCATAAGTGTCTCAGATGTCCTGTCAGCCATCGCCCGTGGTGAGACTGAGTCTAAAAATCCTTCCCGTGCTGAGGATCGTCTCGGGTGCCACCACGACTCCTCTGAGTCTTGCGCGCACTGAACCACCGTTTCATATCCCGAATGCCATGGAGATAGAGCCAGGAAAACGCAAAGACTGCAAGGAAATTGAAAATCACGAAGCCCCAGAAGATACCCTGTGACTGGTCAGCCCGCCGGATGGATCTCGAGACCTCGTATAGCAAAACTCACATAATCGCGCCATTTGTGGGCATAAGAGACGTTGAAGCTTCGTGCCTAGAGGAGGTTAGACAAACATCTACCCAAAGTTTACCGGGCCCTGATCACATACAAATTGATCGCCTGTGGCGTACTGGCAGTAGGCGCATAGTCCATCTGCGGCGTCACGGACGTACCCGCCCGATTGTTGAGCGAAGGCCCCTGCGTACTCCTGACAGCTCTTGCCTGCTGGCGGGCTGAACCGTGCTTCTTCTCGTTCTATGCACTGCACAGGCACATTGTGCGTCACAACTCCCAGGAATCCCTCCAGGAGATAGTGGAACGGCGTGAGCCAATACATCCACGACTGCCAGAAGTGTGGCAACGCAACATAAGGGACAACCACGCCGCAGAATGAGACCACAAAGGTGAAAAACGAGGGAACTAACAATGAAGCAAACAGCTCGTTTGGTGCAAATGCAGCAATGAACTGCCCGAATCCAATATAATAACATTCGAATACCATAAGGAGCATCCAAGTGTACCCGGAGCTGAACGAATCCCGAGGGAACCAAACGCCCCAATACCTAAACACAGTCAGCTATAGGACTCCCGGACAAATTTCTCCGAGTGCATTCTATGTAGTACTGACCAGCAGTTAAAGTATATAGAGCCTGCTACAATGGAGTAGGGGAGCTCAGGCAATATGGTACTAATCACAAATGCGGTCCAGGAGTAGATCTTAGAGCTAGACTCGCGCGATTCGTACAGACCTCGGAAATGCAAATATCGAGGCTGGAGTTGCTGAATAAGTGGGGGAGAAATAGTGAGCGTCATGAAAACTGAAAACAGCCTGGATTGCATGTCAACGTAACTATTTCCCAAATGCCAGAAAGTGAACGTGTTGAATAGGCCCGTGAAGATATGAAGCATAAATTTCCCCTAGAATACCATTAATGTGAGTTCCAAAGATCTTTAGATGCGGACGTACCAGGATGTAATCCGGAAGTCTCCAATAAGCCACGAAAGCCCTTTTTGTAGTTGCGGCTATTTGTACAGCGAGGGGCATGGCGTATTCTCGGTCGTCTCTGAGCTCCTCTTCATTGCGAACTTGTTGACGAGAAGCAATTGTATTTTCGATCTCTTGGGAGAGCCCTTTTGATTCCGGTGAGTTGGCCCATACATCACCCCAGTCTTGGCCTTTGTAGTCCGGGTTGCCGGCTCCAATCACTTCGAGCATGTACTCTGCGGAATTTTCTTCAGCCGAGCATTTCTTTCCTCCATTGCGTTCAAAATATTCTATCAGTGTCTTTGAGTCAGATCCAAGTGATCCGTTATAGACGACTTTTCCACCGCTTTGAAGAAGAAGCAACTCATCAAACTGCTCAAATAATACCGCCGAAGGTTGATGGATCGTGCACAGGATAGCTTGGCCGGCATCTGCCAGTTTGCGTAGAAATCGGACAATGTTGAAGGCGGCTAGAGAGTCAAGTCCTGATGTCGGTTCGTCCAGAAAGAGTAACAGCTCAGGCTTGCTGGCTAGCTCAACTGCAATGGTCAGGCGCTTTCTTTGCTCCTGGTTCAGGCCGGAGCCAGCGGATCCAACAGTAGCGCCGGCGATCGAGCGCATTTCCAATAGATCAATGACCTGCTCGCAGTATTCATACTTCTCTTTCAAAGGCACCTCCCTTGGCTGTCTCAAACGAGCCGAAAAGCGAAGAGACTCGCGAACAGTAGCTGTGGGCTCATGTACGTCCATCTGCTCTGCGAATCCCGTTGCCCTTTGGAAACTCCGTGGAAGGGGTCTGAGGATGACGGATTAGCTTTCATGTTTTCATAATCGTGAAATGAAGAAAAAAACATACTTTCCATCAACTAAAAAGCTACCAGAGACTACCCCAAAGTTGATTCGTTGCGCCAAGGCATTGAGAAGTGTTGTTTTACTGTGGGGAAGAATCAATAGATCGCTCTTAGAATATAAGAAGAAAGGAAATGCTCACCCTGCGCCAGAGGCTCCCATTAATGCGGTAAGACGGCCAGGCTTGACGTATCCATCCACATTTTGCAGCAGTTTACGCTGTCCGCCTTTGTAGGGGATCGTATAGTTGACCCCCTGCCAGGTAAAAATTGACGTATTCTTCGCGATATTCTGCACAGTATGCTCTGAATCCTCATCTCCGATGCCACTAGATGCATGCTCTTTTTCGGCAGTCTCCACATCCACCGGAGGTCCTGTATGCTCAATAGCATCCTCTACTACTTTGGGTGCCTCGCCTCTTTTGAAGACTGTCACCGAGCTTCCACCTTTGTTGGGCTTCTGGATCTCCATTCCCAGCATGGTCAGACAGACGAAGAATATGAACCAGGCAATTATGATCCCAAAGTTCCGCCAAAGATGTGCCCTCGAGTAGGTAAATGCCGCTTGGATGTAATCGGATCCCTGAACTGTGAGCTGATTTGGGGTACTCCCTTGGATTGCACAGGCCTGATGAGAGGGTGATGCACCTGGTCCCTCGGGTACGATATATGGGACCTCGCACTTGATCTCGAGGTTGTAGAACTCATTCGCCATTAATGCTTCAAATGCATATTGGACTGGATTGATCCAAATGAGCCACTTGAGCCACGGATGCATTTTCCATGGCGGAATGAGGTAGCCTAGTCACACTTCACTTAATATAGGTGACTGTTGTTGGGAACAAAAGACTAACCTGTATATACTATCAAAGCTTGAATGGCGACACCGGTAATGCGAGTTGCTTGTAGAATATCAGCACCCACTTACTCATCTCACAGATTTCCTTTTCAGAGTTCACTCACCAACATCAAGTGAAGAGCACAGGGCACCGAGAGCACGGAAAAATGAATACATGGTCATGGTCAAAATGAAGATGAAGAGTAAGCTGATGAAGAACTGCGATGCTGTCCTTGATAGATTCGCCATGCTGCCATGTTCCAAGGTTGCGTTAGCTCAATACAAAACGGTTGATTCGGAGAACAGTACAAATATATTATCAAATCAAAAAGCACCACCTGCACAAAGACCAAAGGCACATCCACGACGACTTGAGCTAGGGCGTAAGCAGCGGGGCGATAAAACGAACTACCAGGGGCTGTTAGAGTCTGTCAAAGCTATCGATTGCGCGAACCTTGGAAGCTTACAAGCTTTTATGTTTCATCAAGATAGGACGACTCTCAAATGCCGCGGTAAGCTCTGCCATGGCCAGGAGGGCATTAAACAGTAGGATGAAAAACATTACACCCCCTCGTGTGAAAACCCCGGAGCTGTTTATTGTCAACCGAAAATTTTCTCACGGCTTGAAATGAATACCTACCTCGTGTTGGGTAGATTGTAGAACAAGCTGCCGACGATAAGTGCCTGGAAGACTATCACGCCCCATTTGCCTACCAAAGCAGCACGATCTCCAAACATCACCAGGAATTGTCGATGAGTGAGAACCATTACCTGCTTCCAAAATGGAACTGTGTAATTCTTTTCTGGTGCTCTCTCCCTCGCAGCTTTTCTTTCGGGCTCATTTTCTTGAATCTCTTTCTCGAACTCGTCGATGTCTGCTAGAGCACGCTTATGTATGTCACTTTTTCGGTACGCAGATTGAAACTCTTCTGCATTGCGAGGAATTCGATTTTCCCATCCTTCCTTAACATGTCTAGCGTGGATATCGCTGACAGTTGTCAAAAAGTCCGGAGTTGTCCAGCGTGGAGGGCATACAAATCCTAACTGCTCGAAGTACGATCTTGCATCTTCAGTGCGACCGAAGTAAGCGCACTTGCCATCTTCGATAAGGACCACTTTATCGAAAAGGTTGAAAAGATTTTCGGATGCTTGGTATAGGGCGACAAGTGTAGAAACGTGAGCTGTGTTTGTTAAGCTTCGTAGACTTTGGACGTATTCAAGCGCAGTGCTTGCATCGAGTCCTTTGGTTGAATTATCCCAACACTGAGTACTCGCTTTAGTCACCATTGCCTCGCCAATAGATACTCGCTTTTTCTCTCTTTTTTTGTAACATGTCAGAACATCACAACTCTCAAGCTTATGCATGAGGGATCTTACCCTCCCGATATTCCTCGTATCAGCTCATTGCCGACCTTCGTACCTAATGCGTGCTCAATCCAGAAGAGTTTAGCAATCGCGGAAAGGAAAGTCTGTTGATAGTCCTTCCTGCTCTCCCCGGGAATCCTAGATGCCTTGTCTGGGGTTCTTGTCTTAAGCGCGAAAAGCAATGTGTCACGCACACTTAGCGTAGCGTAATGAAGATCCTCCTCGGGATTGTAGGAGACTAGACTTGTCATTCTTTGGATGTCCATATGTATCATCAAAGTAATTGAGCTTACCCTCAGAACGATAGCTCTTTGCCATTTCTTCTGATTCAGTCCCCCCGTACCGAACATCGCCTTCAATGCTTTCATAGCCGTTTCGCTGATTGCCGATTACTTTCAGAAATGTTGAGCAACCTGAACCGGGGCGACCAAGCACAAGAAGCATCTCTCCAGGTCGAACACAGCCCTTCACAAGATTCCCTTAGCTTGATTTTCCCCGTAGTGCCAGATAAACTTACTGTAAAGTCATCCAGGATAGTTCTGATTTCTGGCTTTCCAGCTCCAGCTCCTTTTCTTCCGCGCGTAAATAGCTTTTTAAGTAGTCTTGGGATACCAAGAAAGATATCGCCATTTGTTGGCTGCAGGGCTGCACCGAGTCCCAATCCCTTCACGTTCAAGTTCTTCCAAACAACGCCAGCATGTCGGGTCTGCTCCTCTTCGGAGTTGGCTTTTCGTTCATGACCGAACATCCGTGAAATCAACCTTTCTATCTGAGCCCATTCCTGACCTTCATGACCAGATGCATGGCTTTTCCGTCGAGATACGGTACGAGCCAGTGAAACATCATGCAAGTCATCTTGCCCTGGGGTCTTTTCGGATCCTGTTGATCCAGTGCTTCGAATCGGCTCAAGATTGTTGTCGTGGCCTAATGCAGAAGAGCCACTAGTACTGGATATCTTTGATTCTGATTCTCTCGGAGCTCGGGAATCGCGCGAGCTGTGCGCAATTTCATGGCTTTCCTCGGCCATAGCGTCGACTCAGCAATCGATGTCTTTTAGCGTTATGTAGAGATTTGCATTCATGTGACCCATTGACGAGCATATAAGAATGCTTGCATCAATTTCATGAGATGGACAAGTAATATGCAACTGGTCGATAATTACGTCAAGCTTCATGGCTGGACCTTGAAATCATGTAGTCGGTCTCGGAAGCTGGGGTTCCCGACTACCAAAGCCCGTTATTTCCGAGACCTCGATTGACCAGCATTAAGTCTCGCCAGAATGACGAAGGCTCGATCGTACTTTTGCTTATGTGATATGATCGTTCTCGATTTGGACCGATCACCAAGGCGGACACGGTATATCTTGGTTCCAAAGTTCTGGGCTCCGATCATGAAGTCATTGATCGATGCCCCGCGTCCCCATATACTAAGTTCATTCCGGGGGTCTAAGAAGTCAAAAAAGATTGCGATTTCCCATACGGCGAATTTTATATTGAAAAGAGGTAATTAACTCCTGCCGTGATTACATTCACTACTCAGAAGATTGACCATAAATTTTTTGTTATGTTTTCGAGTCTCTTGCTCTTCAATCGTCATCACGGCATCATACGGAACATCTTTTGTACATGCTTGAAGCCCAATGAATTTTATGGGTATTGGGACTCGCCACTTGAAATATATCAAGATAGGTTGTTTACTTGCCACAGCGATATAGAACATGATAGCTCCACCCCCTGCTACAATACATCGAGACAGCTTTGAAGACTAGAACGTACTTTCAGATGGTTATCCCATAGGATAAACGCCATCATGACCGCACCGCGAGTACCAAATCCAGTTTGAGGCATTAGCTTGAGCTCCGAAGCTACTCTCATCGTAGGGGGAACTCTTTAAAATCGGAGGGGGCACTCTGGCAATAGGCAAGCTACACAGAAGAATCGCATCTTCAAAACATCAAAAGAAGCCGGCACAAAATCATCGTTACTTCCGCAAGACCATGTGGCTCTTTACGAAATCCCTTGTTCAGCCTGAGAATTCTCAGTGTGGAGCACCACCCCCTTACAGGGATGTTGCATACAAGGCTGTTGAGTCGGTGTCCCAAGGGCCCAGCCGTACAACTTATTACACCAGTGAAAAAAGCATCAAGTATGATGAATCGTGTGAATTGAAGAAAGAGCTTGTACGCCTCTGGAGAAAAGTCTGGCTTGGGCTTTATGAGTCATACGACGGCCATGCTTCTCCTGAGATTCCAACCCATTATGATAGAATCAAAGCCTTGTATTACGGCGCTGGGCTCACCGAACTAAGGGACTTATGCCCTTTACAAAGATTACGGATTTATGGCTTGCCCCTCGATCCTATGAGTGGGGTTCGCTCCATCAGATTGTACGATGACATGTCCATCGTGACACTAAACTCGATGATTGAAGTTCTGAAGGCATGTGAACGTGAAATTGAAAACATGGAAAAAATCGATTCGATGCTTCGAGAGGCTCAGCTAGATCTGGGCCAGCTGCTGCGGTCGAAAGAGGACGAAGCCTCGCATATTCGCAGAAAGTTCTTGCGTATTGTTGAACCCATGGGGGAAAGGCTTGAAAAATATCATCACCGGATGGATGTTCTGACGACTTTGGCCATCGACGAAGCTGTCTGCCCAGGGAAGGTCCGCCCGCCTAAAGGTCGATTGGTTTACTACCTGGCATTTCCGAACTGTAAGGAGAGTTCTAGTTCACGGTCTGATCATGAGAGGTCTTGCTTGAATAGTGTCGGACGGTAATTCGCTTCACTTCGATACTTCAGGCCGGCGTGGCTCATCGCTCATAGCACCGGAGTTGAAGATGTTAGACTAAATGATAATATTGCTCAATTTTTATCACTTTCTACCATTTTTAAGTCTGCTTTGATCCTCAGAGCCATGGAGGCTAGAAGTTATATAGAGAAATGATTCGTATTGTTATACATTCGGCTACTTAAAGAAGCCAGTCTGGAATTGCATCTTCGTCGTCGGGGTCTTCAGATAGTAATGAGCCCTTTTCAATCTCACTATCGGAGTCCTGGGGCTTCTCGGAATGGTCTGGTTCGTGTGCTGGTGACTGCGAGCGTGGCAAATCATCCTTGTTTGTTGCAGTCGATGCCTCAAGTACAGCAGCGTCAACAGTCTCTGGCGAGCATTGAGAAGCTTGCCCAATCTTATCGGCTGGCAACGTCTCTGGGAATGTCGAGGGTTGAGTTGGTTTGTTCGTATTTGGGACTACAATAAGGTCGTAATGAGGTATATTCGCTCGTCGCTTTTTCTTGGGCTTCTGGGAGGCCAACCGAAGACTTGTGGGTTGATCTTCTCTGGTCGAGACATCCTCCATGGTACCATCCAAAGAGCCACCAAGACTATAGCCGCCTTTAAAGTCTTCAGTATCTTTCGGAGCATCTGGCTCGCGAACGAATCCTCCCCCTTCATTTTCCAGGGAGGAATCCTCAACACCGGGTTTTATCGGCATATCCGTCGGTGGGGTATGCACTGGCTGGTCTGGCTCTGGAAAGAATCCACCTCCACCCTCTTCAGGGAAGAAACCTCCTCCTTCTTCGGCCAGTTCAACCTCTTGCTCCAGCTGTTCTTCTGCTTGTTCGCCATCACTGGCATATCCCTTCACTCGTTCTGAGATCCTAAGCTTGAGCAAAAAGAGTCGCCAAAGTCTGAGAGACTCTTCTGTTTTCGCTTCAATAGCTGCTTGTTCTCTTTCATCGACAAAACTCCTCAGTACTTCTTCAAGTGCCTCTTGAAATTCTTTCGCAATGATAACACCCTTCACCACGGCTGTTCCAAGGCGTGCGCGGCCTTGAAAATCAAAGCCCGTGACAGCATCTGCATAATCTATGCCTAGAATTCGAGCTGCACGAGACGCTTCCTTGTGAATGATATGGACTGCGCCGGCTGGAACCATGCTTGGGACGTAGATATCCAAGTTTCCGAACGCATTCTTTGGGATTCTTCCCTCAACGACTGGCGGCGGAACGTAAAGTTCGGTTTGGAACTCCGCATAAAGAGCGGTTTCGACTTCTTCCTCTTCGTCGTCACTGTGATTCACATTCCGAGATCGGTTTTTGGGCAGGTGCTTGAGTGGCTGTTCGCCTGCTTTCACATCTTGTCCCGAACGATACCACCTCGCAGCACTTCGTACTGTATGCACATCAGATCTTCGGTACACAGGTTCTGAATTATCACTATTTGCAGTGGTTCTGCTTAAGCCAACATGGCCAATGACTCGACCAGGCGGGTGAAAGACTTGATTGCGGTGCAAGTGTCTCTCTAGCGCGTAGAAAGGATGGTCCTTGAAATCCTGAATACTCCGGGGCATCGGTTCAGCAGCGGATAAAGACGCAAGTTCAGTTATCTCTGCTTCGTCACGATGCTCCAGAAAGGGCTTTTCATAGGCCATCATCGCTTTAATCCACCATCTTTCGCCATGTTCCGTGGATTCGACCCGGTTCTTCCGCGTTTTAGCGTTGAAAGCCTTGGTATAACGTCGAGTCACATCTCTGGCCGATGCATCATCTTCAAAGGCAACAACATAGGCCATCGCATTGTATACATCACTGAGTGGAGGCTCCATCTTCTCGGGCTTTGCCAGGGTTTTTGTTACAATTGGGTCGACCGCAATCCATTTTTGAGCGCCCTCGTTATAGGCTTCTACCCAGAATATAGGGTATGGTGAGTCTTGCAGCGCTGCCTTTGGCCGAGTAGGTGGTGAATTAGCTGGACGAGAAGAAAACCCAGGACGTCCAATTCTGCGAGCCCTTGACGGGGTTGATGGTTGTTTATTATTATGTTTGGCCGTGGGACTAGCATCATCGGAAATTATGATGGGTTTAGGCTTTGCTTTGGATGGGCTCATTTCCTTTCTAGCTCCACTAAATGGGAGTGGCTGAAGAGAGCAAAGTATCCGAGCATCGACTGTTACTGATCTCAAGAGAGCACAGAATAATTGCGCCCCAAGGTCACGCGACCCTTGCATTGTTTGTGCTTGGGATTGAAATTCCTCTCGAGACGAAATCTTCTCGGTATCAATAATGGATTCCTATAGAATCGTCAGATGCTGAATGCAGGAGTTGTGACCATTTTGTGCTGGTTATTTACCATTTTTTGCTTGAGTTGGTTTTCGGTTTCTGCCCAGTGTGGTTGCCTCATTCCTGGGGCTGTGACGCGAAATCTCTTACTAAAGATATCAGCAACCTGATTGAGACCGTTCATGAAAGATACAGATCTGGCGTATCCAGGTTTGTTCTCAGGCGGATGAAGAAGAGCAATGGCTGACTTGGGCACCATTCTTCTTAGGAAGGTCTATTTGATGTTAGAAGACGATGGATTAACAGGATTGAAGGAATTACCTGGAGTTCAAGATCATTGCACCATTTGTTGCGCGTGTGGACATGGGCCAAGAGGCAAAGGATATGCGTTTTGTGCACATCCAAACGTATTTTCCTTTCTGCTGTAGAGAGGCGCTTCGATCTCAGTGCGGCTTGCTTTTTCTCTTCGTTCTTTTTATCAAGAGTGATGACCATAGGCTCATCTTTATCGTATGACTGGGTAGGAGCACTTGGCGACTCCTGGGTCGGCTGGGTAATTGGAACATCTTCCCATTCTACATCAGACTCCTCATCTTCTGTTGATGAGTCAATTATAGTTTGCAGTTGATGCACGCTATCTGTGCTGTGGGCGGATTCATTGTTGGCCTGGATCGCACTTGTAGAGCCAACCGGAATTGCTCTTGTATTCCCCGTTTTCCGTTTCTTCAGCGGTCGATCTGAAGCGAATTGATCGGGATCGCGTGCCTCTGCCTCTTCAAGCAACTCTCGATATGCCTCGGGAACTTCGTCGTCGTGTGGGATTTGGCGCTTTGCTGTTGCTCTGCGAGCACCCTTGCCCCTGGGAGGGCGAGGTTTCATCTGCCGTACCATGCCTCCCCACTATTGCCGAGTGCATGAAGGGCCGACAGATGCAAGCTGGCCGGTGGCGGTCTTCAAAGAAAAGCCGACGCGCATGTCGCGTAGTACAGTCGCGTGAAGCTGAGGAATTCGACTATGAGTTGAGCTCCTCGTTTCTGCCCCAAAGCAGGCAGATATTGGAGTTGGCGTTCGCAAGGGCTTATGATCGCGATGTTGATCGGGGCCGATGCGTCATTGCGGAGACAGAGTTTATCCGGTCGCGATTAAGAGTCGAGACCGTGAAGTGCAAGGGAATATACACCTTCTATATGGAAGATGAAGATACAATATTCGAGGGGTTTGAATTTAATGAAAATAAATAACAACCAAACAAACTTGAAAGAGTCTTGAAAAAAATATGCCGTTAACTTGCCAGTGCCCTCGAAATACTAGATCTTGGAAGTACATATTAGGGTACTGTGTTGATATAAGTTGTACGCTCTTTCAGAAATTACCACTGGGTACAGTCCGACTTTACAAGGGGAATCTGGAAACAAAATTAAATTGCCAGGACTCTCCATCTCTTCGTGGCTGCCATAGTTAAGAAGCTGCAGTATCTAAATTGATCACGTGATCGTGCCCTCCCTCGACGCGTGAGACGCGATGGCAGCAGGCTCCACCGTCGGAGCCTCATGGCACAGTCGACCGCCCATTACCTGTACCGATAACATATTCCATGTCTTGCCTTGGCATTTTGCGATGAAAACTCAAGAATCGATAGAGAAACCGCCAGAGCCATCTCCAAATCCGTTCAAGACCCCTCGCCGGCCAGATCCTTCCACGAGGGCAAGGACTTCCAGCACCACAAAGCGATCGGCGCCTCCATCAACCTCCGAACGACCATGGAAAAAACCCTCGCTCTCAAGTTCTCGAGCACAGTCAACTTTGACGCAGATTGAATTCGTCACTCAGTCTACACAGCCCGACGACGCTCCTCTTGATTACATCGATACGCCCAACGATAATGGTAATAAAAATACCGAACCGATTGTCGTAGACGACAGATCAGACTCTGGTTCAAGCCTCGCATGCTCAGGATTGGAAAGGAACGACGACCACCCCAAGAGACGACGAAAAAGCGGGATAATGGACCCTCCAGGTCGAATATCAAGTATACGAAAGAGCCAGACCCCAAAGCCAAGGACAAGCGGCAGGGGCCAAAAAAAGAGCTCGCATAAGCAACCTGCAAAGCGCGATAAGACCCTCACTCAAATGGATTTTGTTCGTCGGTACATCACTATAGACGATGACAACGACGTGAATCTTGGATATATTGAGTCGGCTCCAGCAACGGCCTCTGCTCAAGGCGAAGCGAAAGCTCTTGCCCAAAAGGACTCGAACTTACAGTCAATTTCCCGCGTCCCGAATTCTCCGCAAATCAAAAGGAGCCGTCGAGAGCCAACGATCGAGCCAGACCTTTCCACGGGCGAACCTCTGACTTCAGGGGGTCACAGTCAAATTACTGCCCAGGACACTGGCATTGGTGCAGTGTCAAATACTCCGGCCACTCCAACGAAATTTCGAAGAACGGAAATTCCCTCCTCACAGTCCCCCGATAGTCCCGGCCTAGCTATCATCACGTCGTCGCAGTTCCGAAGTGCCACTCGTTCACCAGCGAAGAGGACAACCCGCAATATTCGTCAGGATCCTGGAAATTCGATCAAAGAAGAATCACCTCCATCATCACAACTCAACAACGACATAAATCCTCAAGATAATCTCTCGCCTTCGAAAACACCTACAGCAGCTTCGCCTAAAGTACTGATTGCTTCGAGCCAACGCCCTTCGTCACTTGCACAAAGACTAGCTTCATACAACGCATCAACCGAGTGTGACTTCCAGCAACCGTTGCCGCCTAATGATTATTCTCCAATTCCAAGAACTCAACGAGAGCGGACTGTGGTGTATGAAACTGATGCAGAGTCGGACCAAAGTGACGACGAATGTGGCTATCAAGATCCAACTACACCTTCTCGTGCTCAAAGGTTCCTGCCTTATATGACTCGGACCATGAATTCCAGTCCAGGGTCAAAAGTCGACGACTCTCAAGAACTTCCTCTTCCGCGCACTGAGAGCTATAATGGGCCGGATTCTGACCCGCCTTCTGAGGGACCAATGTCCGACGCGTCAATATACTATCAGAGAATGCAGCCGGCGACTCAATTCCCATATGAACCAATCCCATCCCTCAACACCCAGAAGCTATCCGAACTCTTTCCCAACGAGGGTAGTACACAACACCCAAACCCATCGCGCAGGCTTGATTCGACGGGAAAGGCACCTGGTCCCCTCTTACAGAGTCAAACAGAAAGTCAAGAAGCAGATCAGACAGAAATCGTTCCTGAGTCTTCGCCAATTCGAGAACGTGAAGACAGTCCTGAGAATAGCGAGGCTGTTTTCCAGCGGCCACGGGCACCTGATTCTGTTGTCCAAGTCGAATCATCCCAGCCCGTGGGCCGGAAAAGTAGAGGACCAGGCATGCTACTTTCGCGAAGTCAGTTATTGACCTCGAGCATTATGGAAAGTGCTCCCATGCCAAACTTCTGTACGAGCAGCCAGGATAGCGTTGGAGAGCCCTATAGTCTACCCGAACGGTGACTTGTATAAATGATTTATGACTTATGAACATTGGATACCTGAACATATAATATTTATAACTAATTGATTCACTTGAATTGGGACGTGAATATAATGGGCCCTTTGCATGGCAGCGTGCTGCTTGTAGTGGCTCCTAGCTTGAGCCAAGCCATGTCATGCAGCCAGCAGCAACTTTAAGTATGTGCTTCCAACATATTTTCATTGAGCTCTGGTTATAATAATGATTGTCTCCCGCGATGTTTACTATTTGACCGTGAATTTGCCTGGATATCAAATTTCCAATGCCAACACTGTCAAGCTGCTAAAGGATGCTGATCGACGTCCAGGCGGGAAGCGGGGCGGTCGGCCCGCGAACGAACGCGGAGGTTGACCTTGTGATTGTTGTTCTGAGCTGCCACTTTTCTCCACCACCCACCATGGATACCGCCTACGACCACATCCAGGAGGAGATATACTCCTCCAACAAGGATGAGACTACCTCGAACTCGTCAACTGCTACCGAAAAACCGAACGTCGATCTGAACACCGAGCTATCGGAGACTTTCCGTGCCTTCTCTGCCAGTCCGTGGGGTACTCGAATCGGAGGACTGTGGGACAATGTCCGCAAGCAGGGCGAGAGCTACTACGAGGGCGCTCGACAGGAAGCCGTCGCGGCCAGTGAAGAAGCTGTGAAGGGTTTCTCGGATCTCAGAGAGACCATCGCCGACCGAACAAAGGGGCTCTCTATCAGCACGGCAGCGCTGGCTACCCCCTCCGAAGGCTCGAAGGATGAGGCAACGACCCCTACCGCCGAGACAGAGGCAGGGGCTAAGGAGAAGGGACAGGAGGGCGAATCAAGTGGCGAGGGCTTTATCTCCCGATTCAAGGCCGAGGCCGCTCGGCGACTAAAGGAGATTGAGAAGGCTGAGGAAGCTGCGGATGAGGCAATCCTGCGCTTCGGAATTAATATAAGCCAGAAGCTGCGTGAGGCCGTCAGTATCTTGCCTCCGGAAACCGATGAGACTGGCAAGCTTCTCTTTGAGAGTAAAGATGCCGAGGGCAAGAGAGTCATTCATGCGACACGCTTCGACGCTCAATTGCACGTTATCCACTCAAACCCGGAGAGCTTCACCAAGGAGCCCGTAAGCGACAAGTTCCCCGAGTTCAAGAAGGAGTTCAACGTGGACGCCAAGACAGACGAAATTGCTTCTCATCTGGAGAAATATCCCGAGCTACGTTCTGCCATGGAGAAAGTTGTTCCTGAGACAGTTGAATACGCGGACTTTTGGGCCCGATACTACTTCTTGCGCCTTGTCATTGAAACCGAAGAACAAAAGCGCAAGGAGCTTCTGAAAGGTAACTATAATCGCCGTTCGATTACTTTCATCACTAAAGCTAACGTTTGTACAAAGGTGCCAATGCCGAAGATGACGAAGAAGTCGGATGGGATGACGATTCAGAGTCCGAGTCCGAGTCGCCCGCTACCCCTCAGGTCCGCACCGGAGGCCAGAAGCCCACGGCAAGCAACGACGCACCAAAGACAGAGACTCGCCGATCCAATGATCAACAATCGCAGGCCGATAGCGAGTCGAGCTACGATGTCGTCAGCGGAGCTGCTAGTCGGGCTCCCGGGAGTCCCAAGGAAAAGAGCCCTAACACAGACTCCAAGGCTGATGAAAGCGATGATGATTGGGAGTAAAATGCTATCGATAACTGCTTTCTGCTTACATTCCACTCGTCATTCCCCTTGGCTCTTTTAAATCAAAGGCGTATCAGTCTTCACTCCTTTTGTCTCCTTTTCGTTCCTGGCGTTTTACTGTGATTTAGGATCAGGGCGTTTGGAGCTATACCTTTCTTTCTCGTCGTTCGATGTTAGCTCCAGCGATTTATGCCCATTGTTTCTCGCTGTTATCTTCCACATGTGCAAATTCATTGCTCAAGTCATATACTCTCTAGGTCTGAATGCAACATTTCCACCTCATAGAAGCCCCATACATTGTCATAGTACCATGTTTATCGAAGCAACCATATTCTAGCAGACAACTACACGAATCTTGAACGCTAATATTTGAGCAGACTTTGTTACGGTGGATGGGTATAGTTAATGCGTTAATGCGCGATTCTGTTCCAGCTATCAAAAATATTAAAAGACTAGAAATACAGCATTCGCGGGCGTAATATTCGACATGCGCCACACAATCTCATTCAGAAGCTTCAGCATCAGCTTTTCTCGGGTTCGATCCTTGTTTCCTTGCTAGAGGCGAGCCCTGTTCTAATTCCGATTCGGTTGCGTACGCGGGCGTCATCCCTCTTAATCCACTCGGGCCTCTATGGTCGGAGCGCATACCCGGCGAGCCTCTGCCATATGTTGACATTTCAGGGGTATTCTCTCGAGAACGAATTTGGAACGTCTGTGAGTGTCCCCCAGGGGTGGAAAACCGCTCACCCTCGCCTGGGTAGCCAGATGGGCTTCCAGGGCCCCAGCGGTACTGGTATTCTTCGCCATGATGCTTTATCGGGCTTTCGTTGTAAGGATCCCAGCCAACGCGGCGGCGGGCTTCGGAGCGGAGCCGTTGACGGTGTTGCTCGTCTCCGCCTGCTCCTGTTGTAGAAGACTCCTCTAAGAAGAAGTTGAGAAGTTCATCACTGATCGATAAATGGGACTGTTGTTGGAACTGTTGGAGTGATGTCAGGCGGAGAAGAGTTTCGAGGAGTGAGAGGGAGGTTCGGATATTTTCAAACATCGGGTTTGAAACTGTGGTTGTAATGGGGGCAGCGTGAGCAGAACGAGGGGTTGATGGCGAAGGAGACTTTTTGTCGTTGATAGATAGTTTCTCAATGAGTTCTGGGTCGATTGAGGTCTCTGCTGGCGTTTCATTGTTTTCCGCTTCTGATTCTGTATCAGAGTCTTCATCTTCATTGTAGACTTCAAGTGCAATCCACTCTGGATCTAAGCCTGGCGGCAACCTCCACTCCTCTGGGATAGAGTCTTCATGTAGAGAACTGAAGCTCTGTTGCGCCCCGCAATCTCCTCCATTGAGCTGTGCATCAAGTTGCGATTGCTCAACATCCTCCGGTTGTGACCCTGGAGTTCCAGGCTGGTACTCGTTCTCGAATTCGTCTCGTTCCATCATCCGTCGTGGCGGCAGAGCATTGAGGTCTCTTTTGAGCAAAAGGATCGGGTTATTCGTTTCTCCCTCCGTGTTGATATTGAGAATTCGACCAGTATCGGCGTAGAATATCTTAGAGATCTGATGAATAGGCAGAATCTCCCTAATTCCCGCAGAAGAGACCCCTTCAAAGCTGTGAGGTTGGGGCTCGTCATCCTCGAATGTATGCACCCGCCCATCATCCAAGTCCTCAGTTATCATAACCTGGTAAGCATATTCATCAATCTCGGGATTGTCTGACAGCTCTGGCTTGGACTGATTGTCGGAGTAGTATAGCCTCATAGGGACTCGCCGAAGCTTCAGGCGAGCCTTATGCATGACTTCTTTCCAAGTGGCTTCTCGTGCAGATTCCTCGTCATGAGGGCGAACGTGGCCGGCAAACAGCATGTACATTGAGAGGGTGAATGTGGGCCCAACCTGAACAGCTTGCGATTCGGATAGAGCATACTGTGTGTCGCCTGTCGTTAGGAATGT
Source organism: Tympanopsis confertula (assembly GCA_026745395.1). NCBI lineage: Eukaryota > Fungi > Ascomycota > Sordariomycetes > Coronophorales > Scortechiniaceae > Tympanopsis > Tympanopsis confertula. The sequence goes on along the minus strand of JAOYNU010062771.1, from coordinate 42,167 downwards.
ACTGGCCTGTAGTAATCGCGATGGTGACACAGTTGATGGCAAATTGGTGGACAGTTTGGCGCCGGAAGTGGTGATTGCGAGATTCATCAACGGCACGGCATCTTCTATTCGGGTGAGAAGATTCTTGATATCTTTGATTATGTACTTGATTTCCGCCTGCGCAGATTGTGAATCTTGAGATTGCTTTCTTCGGGATTCTTCAGACGCAGCTGCCCTTGCTAGTCGCTGGCCAAGGGCTTGGATATCCCATCTCAGGGACTTTGTCAGAGCAACAGCAGATTCAAGTGAAGTATTTCCTCGAGCAGCACTATTTCTCTGTCAGTAACCTATAATCACAATGCCCGACGACACTCACATTAACTCTATCATGTCAATGGACGGAGAAATGACCTTGATGTGCGTCAGCTATTGAAGCCATGGTTTTGTGAATCGACGGGGCAATCAAACCTGTATTTTGCTTTGAAGGCGCTGCTGCAAAAGTAACAGCTCATCACGATCCTCGCTGTCGACGCTCTAGGACATCGATGTCAACGACAGCCCAGCTGGTTACTGTGAGATGATACATACTTTCAGTAGACGTGAAGATTGGCGAATAGCATATGTTGCTGTGATAGTAATTCCGGATCTAAAGAGAATTAGCTCTCTGTATACCTCTGTCAAGGAAATTCCCCTCTCACCGAATGGCATAGTTCATAGCCTGCTGTGTGAGCTGCTCCAAGAGTTAGATTGACACCGGGCTGCGGGAAGCAGGAGCGTTTCGAAGGCTCAGGGTCTCTATGTCACCTACCCGGCTTAGGAATACCTCCATCTTGCTTCCTGGTGGCACTCGGGCCTCTCAGGTACAGATGGGATCGAATTGAAGCTGTAGAGCCCCTGAGCAATAAGGCATGGAGGGGCGCTTATCGATAACGCGTATTGTGCCCAACGTCAATGAAATTAAGAGCTCGCCCAAGGCTGGGGACCACAAATCCACTTTAGAAGTTCTCGAAAATTCGTGCCCGTTGGGTTATCGAGGTGACGCAACCATTTCCTTTGTCTATATAAGAACAAAGAAGAAGCGAGCTTTTCTACTTCCATTTTCCTGCATATAATACACGTGACGATATCGCGGGGGAGCTGAGTCAGCGCTGCAAAAAATCAAAAGTGCCGCGCCCCTCACCGCGATCGACTAGTGATCCCCTCTTCGACTGTCGTGCCTTTTACGCCGTTTCCTTCGCTGCGTTTCGGATCCTTTCCTCCACGATGTCGAACCAGACTCCCGATTCTTGGGAGGATGAGCTCTCTCGCCAGGCCGAGGGTGTCAACCTGAATGGTCAAGGCCGCCCTCAAGCCCAAGCGCCCACTTTCCAGCCTGGCGCTGCAACTTTCCAGCCTGGAGCTGCTTCTTTCCAACCTGGTGCGAACAGCTTTGTTCCTGGTCAGCAATTCCAGCAATACGGTGGGTATCCGTATGGCCAGTACGGCCAGCAAGGATACGGTTATCCTCAGCAAGGTTATGGACAGCAGCAGTACGGCGGATACGCCCAACAACCAGGTGGCTACAACCAATACTATAATCAACAGCCCGGTGGTTTCGCTCAACAGCCTACCCAGAACTTCTCCGCCCCCGCTCAGCAACCACAAGCCGCCGCCGCTCCTGCCCCTAAACCCGCCGCTCCTGCCCCTAAACCCGCCGCTCCTGCCTCTGCTGCCCCGCCTAAGGCCAAGGTTCTCTCGATCGGCGCCACCGGTTCCAGCTCCGCTCCCAAGACCAAGGTCCTTTCTATCGGCACTCCGACACCTGCCCCTGCCCCTTCTACCGACAACGCCTCTGCTGATACCAGCAAGGGTGATTCCAAGGGTGCTGCAGCTGCCGAAGCCGGCGCTAAAGTGACTGCTTCCAAGGCCATTGATAAGGCCGACAAGAAGGAAACAAAGGCTGCTTCTGGAAGTTCCTCCCCTACACCTTCATCTGGCCGTTCCAGCCCTGCCCGAGGCGCCGAGGCTGCCAAGCAGGCTCGCGCTGCGGATGCTGTCGCCAAGCAGCAGCAAGCTGATGTCGACGAAAACACCCTGAAAGAAATTTATGGTGAGAAGCGAGAGCACGTCAACGTTGTTTTCATTGGACACGTTGATGCTGGCAAGTCCACTTTGGGTGGTTCATTGCTCTACTGCACAGGTATGGTCGATGACCGTACTATGGAGAAATACAAGAAGGAGGCCAAGGAGCTTGGCCGAGAGACCTGGTACCTGTCGTGGGCCCTGGATCTGAGTAACGAAGAGCGAGCCAAGGGAAAGACTGTCGAACTTGGTCGCGCATTCTTCAAGGTCCAGATTCCAGCAGACGATGGCCCGATTGAGCGTGAATTCTCCATTCTTGATGCTCCAGGTCACAAGTCGTATGTCCCTCAGATGATCGGAGGTGCCTCCCAGGCCGATCTGGGTGTTCTTGTCATTTCTGCTCGTAAGGGTGAGTATGAAACAGGTTTCGAAAAGGGTGGCCAGACCCGTGAGCACGCCATTCTTGCTCGTAACACCGGTGTCGAGAAGCTCGTCATTGTGGTGAATAAGATGGATGATGCAACAGTCGAGTGGAGCAAAGACCGATTTGATGAGTGTACTGTCAAGGTCACCAAATTCTTGGTTGCTCTCGGTTACAAGACGAAGGACATCACTACGATGCCCATCTCTGCCCAGCGTGCCATTGGTATCAAGGACCGAGTTCCTCCCGACGTCTGCCCATGGTACGACGGCCCCTCGCTACTTGAATATCTCACCGAGTTCAAGCTTCCAGAGCGTAAGATCAACGCTCCTTTCATGATGCCCATCACTGCGAAGTACCGTGACATGGGTACCATGGCAGAGGGTCGTATTGAGTCAGGAGTTATCAAGAAGAACGGCAACTACATTATGATGCCCAACCGTAGCGAAGTTCAGATTTCCGCACTATACGGCGAGACTGAAGACGAGATTCCAAATGCTACTTGCGGTGACCAAGTGCGTCTGCGTCTGCGTGGCGTTGAAGAAGATGATTTCTTCCCTGGCTTCGTGCTATGCTCTCCTAAGCGCCCCGTCCACTGTGTGTCTGCTTTCGAGGCCAAGATCCGTATCCTCGATCTCAAGAGTATTCTCACTGCCGGTTTCAACTGTGTACTCCACGTCCACTCAGCTGTCGAGGAGGTGACATTTGCTGCCCTTCTTCACAAGCTCGAGCCTGGTACTGGCCGCAAGAGCAAGCGCCCTCCTCCATTCGTGAACAAGGGCCAGACTGTCATCGCCCGCCTGGAGATTACAAGCACTGCCGGTGCCGTCTGTGTTGAAAGATTCGAGGACTACCAGCAGCTAGGACGATTCACTCTGCGTGACCAGGTACGTCAAATTCTTTCCAAATTTCTATTTGATTACTAACTTGTTTTTGCCAGGGTCAAACAATTGCCATTGGTATGATTACAAAGCTCATTCTCCCTGAGAATGAGGCTTAAGGGCTTTATGAGATTGAACAGGGAGCATCTTGAATTCTCCCTCCAAACATGATATGAGGATCTAAAAAGGGTATTTGTGGAGTTCTAAAAGGCCGTCTCCAACCTCATTTAACAAGCTCCCTAAGGCCAAGCAATTGCTTTTGCAACATAACATAGCTCATTGGAAGGAACGAGAGAAGAGGCCGAGCATTGATGATACCACAGCCACTCCAGCGATGATGATGAAATGTGATCCATTTACGTATAGATTCTGTATGGTCGTCTTTTCACCAAAAGCACGATCAACTTGCATATTGCGCATGTCACGTAATGTACGAGCTAGAAATAAACTTTTCGCATTGATATCTATTTGCTATAAATCCAAGGGTATAATGGTTGCCCTTCAAGCGTAAATACTTATAAAAACCTCATGACAATTGATTACCGCTTCTTTCCAACAACCTTCGTGAAACCATCTTCATCAATCTCAGGCTCCACCTTCTCCCTAGGAGCCCGAACTAAAGCCGGCGCGTCTCCCATGTCGACATCATCATCATCATCATCGTCAGCCTCCTCGTCAGTCTCCTGGTCCTCATCTTTCGATTCAACCTGCTTGAACATACGGGCCGACTTCTCTTCGCTCTTCTTTTGCCAAGCTTCCCATTGCGCCTTGATCTCTGAGAACTCGCCGCGTTGTACCTGCGCTCTCATTTCCATGATCTCAAGTCCAACTTTGGCAGCACTCTCGTCGTCCACCACGGCGTCGAATTCGTCGTTCATGACCTGGATCAAAACGTCCTCCAAGTCTTCGGCATCTGTCTCGGGTCGCTCGGTGATCATCTCTGAGACTGCACCGCACAGCCAAGCGCGCTTGTCGGCTGAGGTTGGGCCACCCCAGTTCGATTGAACCGCCAATGTAAGAGCGGGCCAGTTGTTGATCGCCAGTGTGATGCCCATGTCAAGGTATGAGGCTTCGTCGGCACCGGCCGGTGTGGAAGATTGCTGGGTAGCCATATTTCGTAGTTGCGATCGTTGTTATAGGATAATTTTTTCTTGCTTCCAAGGTCCCACTTGACAGGATTGTTGCTGCGATGTGTCGATACCCCGCGGCCGGGAGATTGTTCAGTTGCTTTCGAGGGGATCAGGGAAGCTTTTTGCGGGGATTTCTTGTCGTTGCCGGTAGCTGAGTACTTTTTTGAACCCAAGTCGTCGCCAATCGGTAATTGAATAAAGCGTGGTAGCGTAAAGCTGCTTGGGTTTTGAACGGGTTGGGCGATCTCGAAAAAAAATCGGCCCGCGGGCGATTAGATATGATAAGATCATGTGACTATTTTGATGGGCCAGAACTATATGCGATTCTCTCAACTAGCACTCCCTTCCAGCTTTAGAGATAATTAAAGATCTCTAGGGATGTTTAAGCTAGTATTGATAGAGGTCATCCCCACGACCTTTGCCATTTATACCTCATCCACAAGTTGTCATCCAAGAGTGACTCGCCGTCAGCCAAGTCTCCCGAGGTCATTATTTGGAGAATTGTCCTAGCTTCTTATCGAAGCATTGACTATAGTTATGAATGATGTTGCCGCTTCTAGATTTCTTTGCATTGGTTATTCTTTCATTTTTGTCTTTCATTCAAGGTTGGCCATCGCTCATCAAGCTTTCTTCATCGGCCAATGCTTCATACTCTTGGACACTGGTTATCGCGAGAATGAAAACGCGAGCTGAGCGGCGGCCAAGAACCTCTGACTTAACCGGCAGTGTGGTCGGCATTTCTGAATTTGCATGTCAATGGATGAAGTCCAAAGAAAAGGGGAAGAGCAGGGCCATCAAAAGTAGAGAAACTACAAGTTGTTTTTCCTGGTAATGTACTAGGTAGGTCCTCGGTGGCTCTTGCCGCAAAGCCGTTCAATTATTGTCCTTTTCCATCTTGTCGGTGACTGTTTCGGGGTTTGAACCGCCAGTAGTTGGTTAAGAATGAATCAATTTTGTGAGTCTTTGAAATATCCATAGATGCTTTAAATCCTTGCCCATATGAGCATTGAACTTTGGACAAGAAGATCAAGTAAAACCAATGGAAAGACCTGAGATAATAAGCTAGGATCAATCTCCTTAGATATCGGAAGAAAGTTGATTCAAGTCGGATTTAGATGGAGATCATGCACGGCTGATACACATCCCTAAGGAAGTCAATCACAATGAGTCTAATACAACCCAACTCACGAATCTCTTGATAAATGCTACGTTACACATTGAATGCGACATCCGATACCATATATCTATCCTGCAACGATAATTTTAACCACCTTCCTTCCCAGGCTAAGTTCTGCGCTAATGAGAGGGTTGGACCTAGGATGGAGTACATCAAAGAAAACAGAAGCCTTGGACTGTACTCTTCACTTGATTGGCGACAGGGATATGTGTGCTAGCCAGAAGGAGATGCACAGAAGCCCACATAGATCTAAGAGTCGCGCTAAGTGAGGGCCTTTGTTTGCTTTCTTTGTCCCGGGAGGTACCCTGTTGGTCACCTCGAGTCCTTAGATGAGATACATCGCCGTGGTACAGACTAGGGAGTGTTATTGCATAAAAGAAGCTGCTCTTGCAGATACCGAAACTTTAGATCAGAATCGGAAGTTTTGACAGGGATTATCCTTTGTTTCTGGAGAAGATCGGATGACCGCCTCGTTTCAGATCGAGTTGATGGCACGATCAGTCCAAAGGCAGCAGGCCCTCGACAGAGCGCGATGTATAATCCCAACAAAAATGATAAATGACAAATTATCCAAATTTCCCCCTGCTTAGAAGCAGTAGAGCTATACTCTCGAGGCCCCTTCTTGCTCCTGCCAAAGGAATAATCATGCTCCTCGGGATTTGCTTCTTCTGAAGCAGCGCCAAGTGCAAGATTTGATTGGCGAGCAATGCGAACCCCAACCTGATCTCCGGGATGGCAGATCTGCAAGTGCCTCTTCCCATCTGTGTGGTTGACAGCGAGCCCGTGTTGGGCATGCATCGTTTAAATCTGAGAACCGATTGGTGCCCCAGCTCCACTCCGCGCCGGACGTATAGGAGAATAGAGTTACGGCACCCTGGTCAATTCCAAATACTGGGGCCCTCGACTTTGACTCATTCCGAAGACCTGGTTCATCCGCCCCCAGCCGGGATGGATCGTTCGTAGCCGAGACATGTATGTTCCGCGTTTGGGTGGGACTACTTTGATCGTCTTGCCCCGCGTCTCAACAATCTGCCTTTTTACAATGCCTTACTGAAACATACCTGCGCTTCCGGCCGTGTTCTCCGCTTCTCTGGACGCATGCACTATTATTTCTGGCCGGTTTAAGGAAAAGCAAGCGACTTTGTGGCCCAATAGTAGGATAGGTCGTGGGGAAAGTAGACGCTCGACCGGAGCGGTCTGATCTCGTGCCGAAATTTAGGGGCTCTCCTGCAAGCTACGTCCCTGTCCGAGTGGTTCCAAGAGCGCACGATAAGGGAGGGCAAGATCCATAAATTTGGTCTAGGAATGGGCGGTGTTTCGTCATGCTTCCAATGGCCGGGGTAGGTGCAGGATCAGATCGTATGGACTAATCGCGGCTCCGATCGTGGTCCCAAATTTGAGATGCCAAGGTTATTGTATGACATTCCTCAGGGTTTCCATGATCGATGATTTTCTATACTTTGATATTTCAGCCTCCTAAACAGGAGGCCTGCAGTATTATCTGATCGCGAGGGCCTTAGCTTCGGGTTGTAACCCGATGCTCGAAACCAGCCGTGCCCTACTCAGCTCGTATTGCTTCGCGCGAGAAAAAAAGCCTGGGGCGTTTTTTCATAGGTCCGGATTCCGTGACCGAATCGACAGACTCTGCGGGTTCTGCCTATTGTGACTCTAGTCTGGGTATTTGATGTTCTGTTTGGGGTGTACTTCAGTCCCAGTCTATGTACCAAGGGCCACTGGTCTTTACGGTCGCGACGGGGCGCCTAGAGAGTAGAAGCACGTACACAAACTCGAATTAGAAATTCAAGCAGCCTGGGAATTGTTTTCCATGAGTAGTGAAGTCTAGACAGAAGTACATCATCCAGGGTTCTCCGGGTCATCTAGAAGCTGGCTCCTGCGCCGGCGGTCCCGACGCGTTGGGACCTGCGACTCAATCCCAGCGGTTGGGTCAGCGAGGATTGGTCTGACTCGTCCGCCCTCCAGAGCCTCTTGGGTTCCTGGGGGATGGAATCCCGGCACCATGGCAGCCCGCGGTTTATTTTTGGGCTCAGGCTGATCTACGTCGTGACCTCCTTGTGCGTGGTCTATTTGTTTACGGCCTAATCCACGTCGACCGCTATTTCGCATTCCGATCGGCAGTTTTCTCTGCTCTTACAGGGTGTAATTGTCCACTGCAACCTGCGTTTCTCCAAAATTCGGGGTACGCCGATTGCTCGGCTGTTACGGCCACTAGCCAACAGGTGTACAATGCAAAGCAGACGCAAATTATTGGGGCACGGGTGTCATCGAATAGGGGCTCTCGACAAAACTTCTTGGCTGGGCCAGAGACGGATGCACGCGAACATGATTGTACCGGAGGATTTCGGTCGAGCGGTCTCATGGTCCAGATCGCGTCGACGGAGTCGATGGAGGCTACCGAGCGGGGGGGTTTGCAATGTGGCCCATGCTCATTCCTGTTTCCTGGAATTTTCTTCCCCTGTTCGGGTCAAGCTTATTTGTGCTTTATCGGGCATTGCCTGGGGTTTGCTATCGCCAATGAACCCAGCCAGCCTGACTAGGGCACCGTCAAACAATGCGGAATGACTTTATTAGCATGTCCTCCGGCATCTAGCTGCGTTCTCCGGGTCTCCGTCTATGGTATTGGGATTGGGGTCTTTCCACTTCGGGGTCAAGCTCCCAGCGCATTGATTGTCATTTCTGACAGATCAACTTGTCCACCGCTAGACCGGGACGGCGGGAAGCCCTAAACTAGAGAGAGCTAGAGGGGGATGCAGAACCCATTCCCCGAAAGACCCGACTGATCTTGGCCCCGGCCGGTCATATTCTAAGATTTTCCCAAGGACATGGAAAGCCCTGCTGTCGATTGGTTTGCATGGGACCTTTTGGCGAGGCAATCATATCCCATGGAAGACCGTGGAGTTGGGTAGGGCTTCCTGACAGCTCCACCAGGGCGTCCACGCCACCTCTGCGGGGCCGCGAATGCCCATGATCGGCCACTGATCGTGAAGTCAACCACCCTGCTAGGTCATACATCCCTGATCGAGTCTAGTAGCCGAACTCTTTTTCCTTTGCTTTTTTTTTCTTTCGATTATGAGGGCCATCTCGCAATTTCATATCCATGAGGGGTTGGTCTTCCTAGGGATGATCTAACGCAGACGGGGATGACCCTGGTAGCGGTTCTGCACACATGTTTGAGAAACGGGTTTTGTCTTTGCCCCAGGCTCCTAGTATCCAGTTTTAAGGTCAGGATAGCTGGCCCTGATGTCAATTCCCAGCCAGCTGGGACCTCCGTCGATTGGTCGATCAGCTATGCAAAATGTCCACAGCTTCGACGCCGAATCGACATCGCGTACAGAGTAGCAACCTCCAAGCAAAAAGAGGAGATCACAATGAATAAGCGGATGGATTCAACTTTGTACGCCGTCGGTATCCACCTTGTGCTAACCGGAGCGGGCTGTCGGACTGCAGTAGTGACAAGCCATACGACTCCAGACTTTCCAGGGTTGTTCGGGCCCGAGTCCAGCGTGCTGGAACGCCCGCTACGCTGGGGATATTCCCCCAGGAAAGATCCCATCGACACAGCAGTGAGCATCAACTGTACTTGTAAGCAGGATTCCTTTCAACCCCGTTTTCTCCAAACCCAAACCGCCTGGGATCGACTGCGCTCGAACCGCCCAGGAAAGGATTGATGTGCGTTTGATACTGCGTATCGTGTATTTTCCACCTCCCGCTCCAAAGTTCGTGATTCAAACTCCACTCTGCTCTTTTTCTCTCTCCCCCCTGCCTCCCTCTTCCCCCCTCTCATCACGGCACGCCCGGAAATTACCAATTCTCCAAGGGCTTTCCTGTTGCCAGCAATCTTCCCATCCTGGCCTTCGCTGCAGGGTGAAGCTCTGCGTGCTCCGGGTCTAATTATTTCATCACCGCCCGAAGCGCTCCCCCGCTGGCCCTCCATGCCCGACACATCCATGGATGCCCACTCAGTATAGCCTCGCTTCAACCTTGTACCCCATCCCTGCTGCTCCACTCTTGAGCGGGCCCTGGTTGTTGCGACATTTCCTATGTCGATCCCACCCCCGGCAGCTTGCCATTGATTTATAGTTGTCCGGATCGTCTTCCCGCCCTGCCAAATTATAACTTAACCCGAGCTGTCGGGCTCGCCAAATTCACCCTCTCCCCCAGTACTTCCTCTCTTCCCTCTCTCCTCACGCCGGGTAAAATTTTCCCTCGCCACCTTCCAATCATCGCTTGGGTTTCTGTGGTGGACCTTGCATAGGTTTTGTCTCCAAATTGCATGGATCTCTTTCCTGCCCCATAGCATAGCGCACTGTCTTGTACTATACTGGGTCGTCAAACTCTACACCTGCCCCTCCCGAGGTATCGACTTCTGGATCTTAAGCAGTCTATTTCTGGTCCATCATTGTCCCCTTCTCCAGTTCTCATCCAGTCTTCCTGAAAACATTCGATCTGGAGTCAGTCACGGTCCTCGCTCCGCCCTCATTAGGGTTGGCTTGCAAGTGCCCATCAATCCCGGCTAGTTCATTTGGACGTGGGATCGAAGTCTCCATGATGAGTCCCAGGAATTCCGTAAGTGACTTTTTTTAGCCCTTCTACTTTTCTTTTTTCGTGCTTTTACATTATGAGGTCTTTGCCTCATTACCTTCCCCCGAAAACCCAACAGCATTTCACTTGCCATGTCCAAAACATCACATAGCTGACCAAGAATATGCAGGAACCAAAAAGTGAATGGTACTACGACCCTTTCAAGATTTTGTCCTACAAATAAACCGTGAACGGTAGCTAACACGATGATGACAGTGACACACAATCTTTGACTGATAGTGTAACGGACTATCCTATGGAAAATGGAAGACGGTATCACAAATACCATGAAGGAGGTATGCGCAGCCCCTCCGATACATCTACTTCGGCCCCATTCCTAACATTATACTAGCCTATCCCTATCCGAATGATGAACAAGAGCTAGATCGCTTGGACATGCAACATCACATGTTTAAGTTGGTCATGGACAACCGGCTTTACAATGTTCCACTCAAAGATCCAACCCAAATCCTTGACATTGGCACCGGATCGGGGATATGGCCAATAGAACTTGGTAAGTTCATCATGTCTTTCCCTTGGCGGTAAAGCCAACCAACTAACAACATCTCTTGCAGCACAGGATTTCCCCAATGCAATAATTACAGGGACTGACCTTTCACCGGTCCAGCCGTCTGAGGTTCCTCCAAATGTCCACTTCCTGCTTGATGACGCTACAGAAGAGGAATGGCTCTGGGAGCCAAACCACTTCGACTTTATTCACATCGGACACATGGTCGGTGCTGTACCGTCCTACAAGCGAATCTTAAGACAAGCCTTCAAGCATCTCAAACCAGGCGCATATATCGAGTGCCACGAACTTGATCCAAAACCAAAATGTGACGATGGCTCAATGCCACCACCTAACACGGAAGGCGGCTTCAGCGCATATGGTCTCCATGATTGGTTCGACCTCAACATGAAGTCCAGCACAGAAGTTGAGCCATGTCGCCAGTTTCGCTTTGCACACCGCATCGAGAAATGGATGAAAGACGTTGGTTTCGTCGATGTGCAGGCGAAGACCTATAAAATCCCAACAAACACCTGGCCTGCCGATGAGCGACTGAAAACCATCGGGTGCTGGAACGAAAACAACTGGCTCGAAGCCTTATCCGGGTGGTCCTACAAACCGCTCCTCGCTCTCGGGTGGTCGAAGCCTGAGATCGAGGTCTTCTTGATCGATGTCCGAAAAAGCATACAAAATCGCAACGTGCATTCTTACATGGACTTTTACTTGGTTACGGGGAGAAAGCCCCATCCGCATGAAACACAACAGTAGCATGGCGTTTTGACGAAAGGGAATTATCGCCCTTCTTCTTTTGATGTTGACTTTATGACGTTCCCACGATACCATTGAATACCTTGTTGATCGAGATGACTAGCATGAGATACCATTCGCGGGAGAGCAAAACTTTTAGCATTCGAACGGCGCAGGACTGGCACGCATCATTTTTTGGTTTTATGGCAGGATTTTTGATGAAAATACATAAAAGAATCTCTATTTTCAATAGCCTCTTAATTAATTCCTAAAATATAAGACCCATCTCTATAACGTAGTCTTGATTCCCATAGTTGATAAAAGGGCAACGCCCATTGGTCAATGTGATTAGTCATCGTGCCAAGACCGGAATCGAGCTTGCAACACGACTTCCGCGCAAGCGCTATCGCAACAATAAGCTCGCATGCCAGATCACAGGACATGTCTCTGAGCAGACATGCCTATCGGCATGCTCTCAGGCCACCGCGCAACCTTCCATCAGACAGTCCGTGGATTGGCGACGACCTGATTGCAGCCGCCTTTCATCGCTTTGTCCACAGCCAACGACGCAATGGCAGCTCCGTACCCGGTCCAATGGAGGCACGCAGGCGCCTAGCGAAACGCCGTAACACTGCTCTTGCTGGGTTTGGAGGCGCAGAGGATATCGCGTGTCTGTTCGGGCGCAATGGCAGAGAACACATGAAGTGGACCGATCATCCGTGGCAGCGCACCCATGCCGAAGCGCTTGGTATGTGTATCAGACAATTGACCCGGAAGAACAAGACTAACACTCTGTACAGATAGGAGCAATTACGCATCCTCAGCACATGACACCGCTCTCCCCTTCTACGATCACCACCCGGAGCCGATTGTCCCCGAGATCAACAATAACACGCCAAAGCATGAAGAACAGTCTTTGGAGCGGATATTTGAGCATTTTGCTTCCTCAAATACCTGGGCGCTGGACGATGCAAGAGATTTTGTTCGCCGTTTCCGAATCGATCTCCAACGAGAACCAGTGTTTAGCCAACAACTATTCGAAAACATTCTATCACGCCCTTCTGCCAACTTGGCGCAAGTCATCCAATTTCTTGACGACCCGTTCTTGAATACGGCAGGATCTGGGAATTACATAGTTGCTGTGGACTATTCTCAGAAGAAAAAACCATCCGACCGAGCAACAATCCTGAATGCAGTGACTCGGGCCCTCGAGCTAGGTCTCGTTCCGGCTGATGAACTTTGTCTGATTCTCAAGGCCCTACCCCAGATGGTTCAGCAGGGTAAGCAACCAGCGGACGTCCGCCGGGAAAATCTCCAGAAATGGAATTATGCCATGTGGGAAGCCATTGGACAATGCAGCATTCTTGGCTACAAGGATCTTGATAAAAAAGTTGTGCAAGTCTGGCTGAAAGAACTTATAATGGCGGACATAGTACCTCTCGCAAGGGAAATTGTCATCGCAACACATAACGCGGACTCGACCACTGAATGGCCTAGTGCGTTGATATTATCATCTTTGGAAAGAGCCAGAGGCAAAACCATGCCATCCCACCTATCTCCCAGTGAGCTTCTGAATCGACTCGATCCAGTATGCGCAGCAAACTGTATTATTCATATTACGGAACTGCTGGTCTCTCGCACTAAAGAAGGGCGCCAAGTGCATCTCCTCAATCTGTGGCAAGACTCTTTGCTGGAGGTTTCGACTGCAGAAGCTATTGCAGTTTCACAGAGCTGGACAGACCTGCCTCTTGCATACCTCTCATCCCTATCTTCCCACGAGCGGGTACAAGTTCAACAGCAGATTCTTTCGCGTCTGTGGGCTTTGCGCGTATTAAGCACATCTTTAGGAAGGATGTACAAAAAAGGTCTTCGAGCCACAGACCGCCCATCTTGCGTCCTGTTCTACCTCTTTGAATCTGTCACATCTTACACTGAAGAGTGCTTCCTTGCGAATCTCTTGCGCGGAATTCATGATCTCAACCTTCCATACAGTGGGCTTCTCATGTCAGCTGTTGATCTCAAATTGCAGAACGTGCTTCAGCCAGCTGGTCGTCGAACGATCTGCGAGTTGGAAAATTCAGAAATCTCCTTGGCAGACGTTTGGAGAATTCCCGCCCTATACCAAGGCGTCCAGCGAATCTTCCATGGATCTTTCGAACAGATGGTTCGACGCATGGATCTCACAAGCCCTGCCTTTGTAGAGGAAGCTCTCCACCTTGCAAGTACAGGGGACTCCCTCAATATCTGGTTTATAATGCGGCTTCTCAGGAACCATGCTCCCTTCCAGATCTGCCTCAACAAAGCTTGGGTTCCAATTCCACACCCAGACGAGAAAGCCCTTGTGCGCTATCACTCGGGGCCTCGAAGCAGTCATTGCCCTGATCCTTATGTCGCTGCTGATCTGATTCATCAGCTTGCTGTGGTCTTTGCGAGTAATCCAAACTTGTCTCCTCGCCGGGCTTACTATCTTGTTTACTGCCTATACTACTATAGTCGTCGACATGGTTCGCCCGTGTATCCATCGTTAGTGCGAGCGCTGTTTCATGCTGGTGTGGTCAGATTTCGCGAAGAGAAATTACACGTCTCTGCATTTCGCTATGATTGGATTATGTGGATTGTCAAAAAGTTTGAGGGAGATGAGGTTGTTGAGGAACTCGTCAATAGCCCTGAACTTAGGGCACTGTCAAGCCAAAGACATTGATATAGTGAGCGATGCTTTACACATGTACATATAGAACATTATGTGATACCAATTCAGTACTAGGATTCAATATTAACTTGTACTAAATTCAAGATCTATGTATGTGAATGATGTAGTGTTGATAAACAGAAAGAATCTATCGGTTGAGATTAAACCATCAGCAACCTGCCTCATCACCACCTGAGAAAGCCGATCAGCTGTTGACTATAGTGTTATCGGCAGGCACTGTCATGTTGACAACATAGGCGTTCATAAGATTCCATGCCTCGCCGTGCAAGAAATATGAGGTATGGCCATCACCCTTTCGAGTGACAAGCGTGCTATTCTCGATCTGCTCGTTCAGCCCATTTGCCCAGATATACGAGCATGAAGGATCGAACTGCGAGTTGACCAAAAGGATTCGAGGGGTTCCATGAATATTCGCCCTGTGCTCCACGTTGACCTGGGGAAAAGGCCATCCAATACACTTGTTCGTCCCAACAGAACCGGTGCCAACATGTGGGAACATGGTAGTAATGAGATCTTTTTGGTTCTTGAGATCAACAAGAGAAGCTTCGGGGTGGTACCAGTCAAGACAACTGATGGCATTACCCTCGAAAGAGCTTGAGTTGGTTCCCAAGGCGAGAGAGGTCGAAAGACCAGAAGCGTCACCATTCTTGGCCGCGTAAAGAGCCTCGCCCAGTGGACCCCAGGTTTCCAATAGCCCGCTTGTGAAGAAGAGCATCGAGTTGGTGTTGGACTGGATTTCCCAGCCTGTCACGTCTTCTGTGCAGTTTTTGTTCTTCTTGCAGGTGGGTGCAGGGAGTGGTTCCTTATTTCCTTGCTCGACCAAGTCGTCGAATACTTTCAGCACATCAGCTGAGGTGCCGTTCAATGGGCAACTTGCGGTTTCGCTGCACCACTTGGCAAAGCGCACCAATGAGGTCTCGTAGGTAAATTCTTTGACAGTCAGATAAGACATAGGATCCGTGCTGTGATCCATGTTCCCATCGAGGACCATCGAGCGAATGTTTTGAGGGAAGAGCTCTGCGTATGTCTGTCCAAGCAACGTGCCGTACGACAAACCAATATAGTTGAGCTTCTCGTCACCAAGCCCCTGGCGAATTGCTTCCATGTCCTTAGCAACGCTGATAGAGTCTAGATACTTCATCAAGGGACCTGTCATGTTCAAACAGCTCTCCCCAAGTGTCTGGTACTTTTGAACCAATGCATCAAGTTCCGTCTGGTTAGATGGCCAGACCGGGACTCGCTGGTTGTAAATTTCCGGGTCGCATTTAATTGGAGAACTGAGACCAACTCCACGAGGGTCGAGGCCAACGAGATCGAAGCGATCAGTAACCTCCTCGCCGAAAAGGAAGCTCGCTGTTTGCACGTATGTTGCTGCGCTGTATCCTGGGCCACCGGGGTTGAACATCAGGCTGCCGATTCTCTCTGCAGGTTTCGATGCATTATGGCGAAGCATGCCAAGTTGAACCTTTTCGCCATATGGATTATCCCAGTCAATTGGCACTTCAAGAGATCCGCAGTCGAATCCAGGTGACGGTGTCTCGCAGTTGGACCATTTAATGGGGGCAAAGGTCGAGCTTGCCGGAATGGAGTAAGCGTCGGTCAATGCAAGAACAGCCGGTACCAACAGCAATCGGGCAGTCGAGTATGAGGAAAACATTGCGATATAAGAGCTTTATTCCTGAGCTTCTTCGAATGTTCCCTTCAATGTTCTTTTTTTGTGATCAAGAAACATTGGAAATCTCAGGTCGTGAGGGCAGCCGAGATATATAGATCATCGGAGCTTCTCATTTCGATAGTTGCATGCATGTGGCCCCCATTCACAGAGTCGATCATTTTGGAAATTGATATGTCAATCTTTCAGCCTTGATGCGCTAATCGCATATAAGCACCTATTCAACTCCGCTAATTGCAAGAATTCTGGAGAAAGTTGGCTCAGCCTCCTGCGTTCACTAGACCAAATCGGGTAATCGACTAGTCAGGCGAATGAGGCGAAGGCATGAGTTAAGTTTACGCTCGAGCCGCATTGACAGTGCTACTATTAAAAATTTCTTTAATCTCGCGATCGCAAATTGCTTCCAATGAAGCTAAGTGTCTCCATAGAAAATTGAGGAAATGGCGGTCTAAGCCGAAGAAGAGTATAGTCCAAGCCGCATGGTAAAGCGTCAGAATAACCAAGCATTGGACTAAACCTTAAGAGCTAAATCCACGAGGCACAGTTTCAACAAATCTGCATTAAGTAATATGATTCTAGCACACAATTTGTTGGCAGATTATCAGCTGCCTTTCATTGTCGAAAGAGGCGGCATTGCATCCATTGATACAAATTAGGTATGCCGCTCTACAACCCAGAGCACAGGTTATCAAAGACCCGTCGATCCCGGGGCCTTTTGTAGTATAAGTCAAATTAATGTTATGAGATTATGCCTAGTATGCATTTGCTTAGCCCTCGAGACCCGTTCACTAGTTATGCGTTCTTCTTACCCTATCGGGAACAACCCGCGAGCCTCACAAGCGACTGAAGAACCTAAGCCTTTTAGCCCCGTATGTAGGAGTAGTATAGTCTTTCTCAAAGAAAAGTAGATATATAGATCAGGTGTATCAAAACGACGGGCTCAAATGTTTACAAGATAACAATCCAGCATGGAATAGTAAAGATCTACTGCCAAGGCCTCCAGATGTCTGAACAAGACCCTCCCGAGGTCTGCTATCGGTGCTGATCTGACTTCTTTGTATAAAGCTATAGCCTTACAACCGGTTACTCAAGGTTTGAAAGGCCATACAAATCCAAAACCTTCCAAGGTAGGAGCCCATAAAATCTAAGTAGAAGCTTTCTCGGGGGGCAAATGTCACTCTGGGTCCACGGGTATATATTATCCCATGATGGCATATCATTTCATTGCGAATCTAAGGAACTTAAGCATCGACTTCCATCTTCTCTCCAGCAGCTAGGTTGCTGTCACCAGATAAAGTTTCGATAGTGACGTATTTCTTCATGTCCTCCTTGCTGATGACTCTCTGGTTCAACCAGGCGGTCGTGCCCTTCTGGAAGCGGTAGTTGCGCTCCTTCTCTCCACGGGGATTTGGCTTCTCGTAGTTGCGGAGGAGTTGAGTAGGCTTGTCGTTCTCGATAACACATACATCGACGTTGCTACCGGATCCCAGATCGTTGAAGATACCAGCCTTGATGGCCTCAGCACAGATGGCGATGGCACCCTCACGATCCAAGTCTGGCTTCCATGTCGATTCAAAGACGGACATCGCAGCAAGCGAACCAGATCCCATTGTCACGTATGGCAACTTGTCAGTCGAACCGTGCGCGTGAACGGTGTACAGGCCAACTCCGGTCGGGTCCACGCCGGCAACCACCAAGTACGCTCCGATGTGGCCTTGGTAACGGAACAAGTGCTGCTTAAGCATAGTCATACAGGTGATAACTCGTGGGTCGCGACCGGTTGAAAGGGAGTGCAATTCGACGTTGGAGGAGATAAGGGCGGTGGTGAATTCGGTGTCCGCGGCAGTACCAGCACCTGCACACCAGATCTTGGGAGCGATGTAGTGAAGCTTCTCGCAGTTCTAAATTTGGAGAGAATGGTTAGATTCTAATCAAGAAATTGTCGCTTTGCTCTTTCAAATTATCGTACCTTGTCTGCTACTATGGGGCCGACAGTGGCTCTGGTATCAGCGGCAATCTGGAGATCCGTCGAGTCAGCTTCATATTCATCATTTCATCCTTGGAAACTTGGATCTATAGTAACCATACCACAACGCCATTATCATAAATGCACCCGACAATTGTTGTACCAGTGCTCGTGGCTTTGGGAAGGGGAACGCCCTTGGCATGGAGAGCCGCGTTGCGGTTGTAGTTGGAGAAGTCGAAGCCCACCATCGTGGCAAGGTGGATGAAAGGCGGAAATGTGTATCGGGGTCTTGCGGATCAAGACTGTTCCTAACCGTCTGAGCTAGGTAAGATTGAGCGGAGGGCGTAGAAGGGATGGAGGAGAGTGTAGTGAGGTATCGGAGAGCAGAGGTCGAGCTGTTTGGTAGTGACGACGAAGCTCCCGCAGCCTAATGGACACCTTAGCCGGCTGGCACCAACCGCGTGTTTTTGCCTAGCAACATTTTCGGGCGTCTACTACACCTTTCTCCGTCACGAAAGTTCTCCAGGTCAACTCTCCGTGATACCAGGCCTTTCTTGCTTCCCTTTGTTTCTGGGGCGAGATCGCAAGGCATCCCTTGCGCATAGTGTGTGCACTTTTCTTTGGAGACCACAATCACAACTCCACCTCCGATCTCCATTCCTATTTCCGCGAATCCTCCATTCATCAATGCTTTGCGCGCCACCTCACCTCTAGGCGTTCTGTCTTGACCGATCTCCACTGAAAAGTAGCCGTCCGACATGTCTTTCGGTGGCTTCGGTACGTCTGGTCCAGCTGGTGCGGGCACCTCAGCAGAGCTTGGACCAGACCTATCCGATGTCTTCACTGATGTACGTTTTCCCCCGCGCGTATGCTGCTCTCGCTTTCTAAAGAATTGAAGCTAATAATCGTTGTAGGAAGTTGGATTCAAAGGCCTTTCTGGCGATGCGAACATCCGATTCCTCCCCAACCCATGGCCCGAGACCTCCCTTCCCTCCCCAACGACTTCTCTTCTTGCTGTCGCGCAGACCAAAGGATTAGTTGTGGGCGCCGGGCCTGATACACTTGTGATCGCAACCGCAGATTCAGTCCGCAAAGCCATCGAAGCCCCAGCCGAAGAGGATCAATCAAAAACGAAACCTTTTCAACCACAGGCTACCATCGCTCTCCCTGCTCGCCCAACGCACATCGCATTCACCGCCGACGACGATGCTTTACTCTTGGCAACAGAGAATGGATCTCAAATATCTGTCTTTGCAACCTCAACATTGTCCCAGAATAATGCTCAGCCCGCTTTGTCTGTCCCAACGAATGGCGTCTCAATTCGGGCACTTGTGCCAAACCCCGATCCTACTTCTGCCTTAGTGGCCATCGTTACGGTGAACGGTGAGCTTCTTGTCGCCGATTTAAAAGCAGGCAACCTGGTTTCTGGCCCCAATGGCCCTGTTCACAAGACTGGTGCAAGCAGTGTTGCTTGGAGCAATAAGGGAAAACAGGTGGTGGCTGGACTGGCTGATGGATCGGCGGATCAGATGACGCCTGATGGTACAAGAAAAGATCAAATTCCTCGGCCATCAGATTTGCAAGGCGAATATCACGGTAAGTCTGTTTCTGTTTAGCATCACACTTTGATTGATCTTTAGCTTACGTTCGGCAAGTCTCATCAATTGCGTGGCTGGAAAATGATATCTTTTTCATGGTTTACACCCCTAATGCCACGGAAGATGACATGGGTATGAATCCTGATTCGGTCTATTACACTATCACACGACGAAAAGGATTACCGTTCCTGATTCAAAAATTACCTCCCATTTGTTCCACAATGGGCTTCAGCATGAAGCGTTCACCGGCTTACAATTTTATTGTCCGTTTACGCGACTATAAGCCACATTTGAAGGATGTTTTGATGGTTTCGTCAACAGCCTCAACAGATATTGGGCTGGTTACCAGGTCAGAGGAGCCCTTGGCCACCGACGAAGCTTCGAAAGGCTTGGTTAACCAATTCACAACTACTGAAGTTAATGATGATGCAAAACGGGCCTCTATTCCGCTGAAGGATTCTAACGATGAGACTTCTGTTATTGGTTTGGCGCCTGACCTTTCATGCAGCGAGACTGTACTGTCGCCTATTTTTGGCTCAGATATCGCAGAAAGTTCCAGCCCTCTTCCCGGGCTTTTTCTTCTCAACAACGAAGGTATTCTCTCATCCTGGTGGTTCGTCTATTCAGAGGCTGTCCGCCAGAAAATTCCATATGCTGGCCTCGCTTCTGTCTCTCCACCTCAAACAACCTCTCAAGCAACGCCAGCACCAGCACAACAGCAGCCTGCCTTTGGGCAGTCTGGTTTTGGTGGCTCAATGGCTCCTCAAACTGCCCCCAGCTCAGCAGCACAGCCTGCATTCGGCCAATCCTCATTTGGATCGCCATCGCCTTTCGGCGCATCTTCTTTTGGAAAGCCAGCTGGCGCTGGAGCTACTTTTGGTAGTCCATCTACTATGGGAGCAACGGCATTCGGTAAACCTTCGACTCCAGGTTCAATTGGTAGCCCTGGGGCAGCACCGGCCTTTGGAAAACCTTCGTTTGGAACCCCATCAGCACCATCAGCGCCATCTGGTTTTGGCCAAACAAACACTCCCGGGCAGCCACAGTTCGGTGCATCTGGATTCGGTACATCGGGATCAACATTCGGACAGCCTAGCAACCCAGGAAAATCTCTCCTCGGCTCTGGGTCGGGAAGCAATGCAGGCGGGTTCAGCTCTTTTGCTGGTGGAGCAGGAGGCGGCAATGCACTCAGTGGGTTTGCTGCAGCTGCGAAGCCAGGAGAGTCGCCATTTTCCAAAGCCACAAGTGGGTCACCCTTTGGCAAACCTGCAAACGACTCCCCGTTTGGAAAGCCTGCAACCGATTCCCCCTTCGGAAAGCCTGCAACCGATTCTCCCTTTGGCAAGCCTGCAACCGACAATCCGTTCGGAAAGCCTGCAACCAACAACCCATTTGGAAAGCCTACAACCGACAATCCGTTCGGAAAGCCTTCAAATGAGTCTCCATTTGATAAAGCCTCTGGAGAAAATGCTTTCGCAAAAGCAGGAACTTATACGGCCTTCGGTGGCAATGCTAAAACCGAGTCACCGTTTGCTACATCAAATCCAGCTCAAGACACGAAGAGCACCTTCGGAGGCGGCAGCAATGGGTTTGTGCTTGGTTCATCATTCAAACCCGACGGCACGGCTGGATCAGATGAGGCCAAGTCAGACAAGCCTTCTTCTGGAGCACTGTCCTTTGGTGGAGCCTTTGACGAAATGATCTCATCTCCCAACAAGACAAGCCCCCAGCCAGATGCCATGGACGAAGCAGATGAACCTGCGGAGAAGCCAGCTAAGTCCGAGTCTACTACCATGTTTGGAAAAGCTACACCCACTGCAGCAGAACCTGCCAAAACTGAAACCACATCCATGTTTGGCAAGCCCACGCCTCCTGCAACGAAGACTTTGTTTGGAAACCAAGAGACAAAGCCCTCACAGCCTCCTTCTACGGAGCCAACAAAATCACCGTTTTCGCTGTTTGGTAATAACACATCTTCTGGGGAAACTAGCCAGACCAGCTCTACCCAAAATCAAGTCACAAGTCCGGCTTCAGTTCCTTCAGATAAGACCGCGACTCCGAAGAAGGAGCTTTCAAACCCTACCTTTACCTCTTCCCTTGATACTCCACTTCCACCTGATCCAACTAGTCGTGCTAGCTATGCACCTGGGGATACATCGGCTTCTTCTAACGTTTCGTCTAATGTCTCAAAAAGCTCTATTGAAGATGCACCATTACCTCCAGACTTCACATCTTTCAAGAAAGAGGCCCCAGAGACGAATGATGCCCCGCTTCCTCCTGATTTCCTCAGCAGTAAATTAGCTCCCAAGGAAGATGATGCGCCTCTTCCTCCGGATTTCATAAACAAGCCGAAGAAGGAACCAAGTCCTGCAGCTGACGACGCACCTTTGCCCCCGGACTTCACCAATATGAAAAACAAGCCCACTCCCGCAGAAGAAGCAGTTTCGATTCCTGATGGCTCTGATGCTGATTCGGAGAACGATCCGAACGAGTCTGATTTCAGCGATAGCGGGGAGGAGATCACTCACGACGAGACAAAGGCTCCTAGCCCGAAATTTTCGGCAGAAAGTTCATTTGCTGGGTTGTCTGACAAGAGCTCCGGAGGATTGTTCAGCGGCTTCTCAAAGCCCGCCCCAAAGCAGGCGCAACCACCCAGACAACTATTCGGTGAAATCCCTAAGCAACCTCTTCTACCGCCCCCAGGGCCTGTGGCCCAGAATGGCCGTGAGCCCTACCGGTCCCCCAGCCCTACCCGTACGGGTTCAAAGAAACCCTCATTATTTGGGAAGGCAGAGAAGGCCAAGGTTCCCGCAGGGAGTGCACTCACTGCTCGAAAAGCTTCTCTGACCCAAATGGCCCAGCGTAGTGGTCAATTGAGGAAGCCCAGTGATGCTGCTCGTGAGGATCAGGCGCGCCTTCAGGAGGCCGCGCAGCAACGCCGAGAGGAAGAAGAAGCTCTCTCTCTTTCTGATGACGACGAAGATGAAAGGCTGCGTGCTGACCTTGCGCGTCCTGTGGAACCTGTTTCTACACTGGACCCTTTCCTTCCCCATCAAAATTACACTGGGGATACTGCAAAGCCGGGCATCCCAGGCATGATCGAGCGACTGTACCGTGATATCAACTCTATGGTTGATACTTTGGGAATCAATGCCCGTTCGCTCGAGTCTTTCCTTCTTTACCAGCAGCCTTCACAGCCGTCGGATCCCAAAAAGTTCGTGAAAATCCTGGAAAGCGATCAGCCTGCAGATGTGCTGGATGAGAAGGTTTATCTGCAAGAAATCGTCAATTTGGATGAGGCTGTCACCGCTTTGAATGGCGCACTTGATAAGGAGCGTGTCCAGGGTGTGGAGGAAAAGCTTGGCCAGTGCCGTGATCTGCTCACAAAGGATATTGTGGCCTTGCGCAGTCAATGCGCCAGCATTCGCAAAACGCTTGATACGTACACCGACGACGGGGCAATTCTTGTGGCTCCTCTCTCATCTGAGCATGCCGCTCTTCAGCACGATTTAAGGACCGCATTTGCCCAGATTCAAGGCAATATGGCAGAGTTAGAAGAAGGCGTTTCCATGCTCCGAGCGAAGATAGCCGATGTCCCACGCGGAGACGGTGATTCCCGGCAGTCAATGAAGCGACCTACGGTCGAAGCCGTCACTTCTACCATTGCTACCATGATGAGCATGGCCGAAAGCAAGAGCAGTGATATTGACGTGCTTGAGGCCCAGATGCGCAAACTCGGTGTTGACACAACAAGCCCTGCGTCTGCAAGCCGCGAGGGATCACCATTTACCACCCCGCGCAAGAACGTTGGACGTTTCCCCACGACTCCAGGCTCGCGAGGCTCTATTGATGGCTCTGCCTACCACACGCCTGACTCCGCCTCGCGCGTTCTCAACTTCCGTGGCAGCATCAACGGCTCGGCAAAGGCCAGTCGCCTTCGCAGCGTCGAGGGCGCAGGATCTCTTGTTGCACCGGAAGAGACTGCCCAATGGAAGGTCAAGACACAACGCCGACGCCGCCTTGTTGATAACTTGAAGGATGCCATTGAGAAGAAGGAAGTCAAAGTGCGCAGCGCAGACGACCTGTAAAGAGTCACGAGGCTTCTTTCATGATTCCAGTTTTCCATCATTTGGTTCTGTTTTGATATTGTTCCCTTTCTAGGCGTGGGTAATTGGCACCGGAGCGGAAAGATGTTCGGGCTCTTGTATGGAGATGTAAATATTAGTTTCAGTTGGCTTTGCGTTTTTGCCCCTCACGATACTAGTTACAAACGCCTTAAGTGTGTGTACGATGACAAGTTAAATTTCCTTGGCCTATACCATGTTCAGTCAATTCTCTCAATGGCCTACCTTTGCTCTAAAATACTGTAGCCGCCCTCTCAATGTGTATCTGCTTGGACTATACAAAGTTGAGGGTTTCAGACGTCGGTACTCTGACATCATTTCGCGTGACATCAGTCCTGCGACCTCAATCGGCATCAAACCAATATTCAATTCTACCCTGCTAAACAACGTCTACGAATCAATTCACAAAATTCAAAATGTCACACATCACCCAATTTATCTTCTTCAAAGTGAAGCCATCCGTCCGACCCGCCGACCCCGCCAGCGAGGACGGAAAAGGCCTCCTTCAAGCCATGAACATAACCAAGCAACAGAGCGCCTACCAAAGCTCTGCTTGGGGTCATGCAGTTGAGGACGAGAACACCATAGCCTGGGCAGTGGGTATGTTGATTCAAGCTTATACATTCGTATAATATTGAAGTGATGATCTAACGAATATGCCTACAACGTAGAGTGGGCAGACGCCCGCGGCTCCGCAGAAACCGATATCCTCCATCCATTCCTTGACGCTACCGCCAGTGTGCCGCTCGTCGCCGTGTATACTGCGCTCAGTCCCGCAGATAGCGGAACGGAGACGCTTG
The DNA here is from genome assembly GCA_026745395.1 of Tympanopsis confertula. NCBI lineage: Eukaryota > Fungi > Ascomycota > Sordariomycetes > Coronophorales > Scortechiniaceae > Tympanopsis > Tympanopsis confertula. The sequence goes on along the minus strand of JAOYNU010062771.1, from coordinate 17,794 downwards.
TCGCGAATCCAGTCACAGAGCTCTGTGCATTGGCATTTCCCGATTCGCTCTCGTCGACCGAGGCCAAGGACTTACTTGCGTATTTCAGCAGTTTCCGAACATCATTGATGGAGCGGCTGCCTGCTGGATCGAGACCGCATTCGTGGGCAATGGGGCAGGTTGATCGTCCAAGTACGATACCGCACCCTGAGAGTCCCAGTGGAAAGGCAGCGGTGCACTTATGCGCTATTGGGTGGGAGAGTATCGAGCTGCACAAGGAGGCGAAGGGGACAGAGCAATTTGGCACGAGCATCGCGCCTATCAGGCAGAAGATGCTGCCAGCTGTGCCTGGACTAGAGATGAGACATGTTAGTTTTCAAAAGCTTTGATAGGTAGGCCCTTGATCAAGTAGCGAAATCAAAGGGTCAGGCCTTGGTTATTTATGGAATTCATGTGCGGCTTTGCTTTGTGATCTTTCAAGCTCCTTCGTAGGGTTGGATAGGATGTAGGGCATGTTGGAAATGAGGAAGCGGGCTACGGGATTGGGCAGGGTATGAACAATTGCACAGTTGGGATTGGTTATTAAAAGGCCGGGGTTCGTTCAGACGCCTTGAATAAGATACAACGAGAAGGAAAAAGGGCAAAAAATCAGAGCAGCAAAGACCAAGAGGTTGAAAAGAAAACGAAACTGAATGTCGTAAACCACCGTGTACTTTTGGGGCTTTACGCCAGATGGCCTCCCAAGAGAATGATAAGAAAATCGGCTTAGACTCGGTGCTTTTCGCTTTCTGATAGGGGTCAGCAGATGGTTCACAAATGTTCAATCGGTTCAAGTAGGGCTTACCAAGTCGAGAGTAGAGCATGTACAACGCCATCTGGTTGCACTCTGATGTACCCGTAATGGTCACCAGACGCTCGTTGCTGTTTTCTTGGGGCTCATTGATCTTAATCACACTGCCACTCAGGTGGCGTATCTCATTAATCTTCGCGCCGCCCTTGCCAATGATGGCACCGACCATATCGTTAGGGATGAAAATCTGTTGAGTCAGTGGCTGACCTGGCATGGCACCACCAGCGGGAGCTGGAGCGGGCGCAGGGCCTGGTCGAGCGGGAGTAGGTTGGGGTCCGCCCACGTAGGGAGCTGCTTGGTGTGGGGTAGCGGCAGGGTAAGGAGTATGTGGTGCAGCGCCATATGGCATATTAGGCTGGCCGACAGGGGCGGGAGTAGGTTGGCCATGCATGTAAGGAACACCGTAGGCGCCAGCGGCTGTTCTGTTTTGCTGGGGGTGGTGACGCTTGAAGTTGTCTGGGTGGCCGTATTGACCACCAGCGGGCTGGGGAACGTATGGAACGACCTGCATGCCACCAGGGACAGCACCAGCAGGACCACCACTGCGGGTAGCATAGGCCGATGCTGCAGGGCCGCCAAATCGTTCGGTCAGTTGCTCGACAAGTGTGACAGCAACGTAGTAGGTTGCAATGTGAACAGCGTCCGCGACACCAACAATAACCAGGGAACGTTCGGTAGACAGAGGAAGGCACGCATCCGATGCATTCAAGCGAGCACCAGAGGCCTCTTGGATCTCACGAATACGGCTACCACCCTTTCCAATGATGGATCCGATCAAGATGTGGGGGATTAGCAAACGCAAAGGGTACGTCTTGGACTGGGCAGTGGAAGCAGCTTCAAGAGGCTCATTGTTCAGGGTGCGAATGATCAGGGCAAATGCCTAAGATGGTTAGCTACTATTCAATTAACTGCGCGCATTATGATCGCCGCAGGAGAGGGTATGGAGAAGGCGAAGACCTACCTTGGCTACTGCATCCTGGGGGCCGCTTACGGTCAAGATGCGCTCGAAAGCCCCCCGGGAGTAGTCGCTAACAGTGCACTTGGCACCCGACATACGGCGAATTTGGGATACATTCTCACCTCCCTTTCCAATGACAGTAGCAGCCTCCTGGCTGGTGATCACTGCGCGGATATGGATCCAGTTGGTCTCGTCCTGCGGGGCATGCTGTTCAGATTGAGAGCCAGAACGTTCGCCGTGAGATGCGGTGGACTGAATTGGCTGAGGCTCAGGGTGGGCCTTGCCGTTAGGCGCATCCGAAACGACTGTGTCACCCTGGGTATCCTTAGAATCGGCAGGCACTTCTTCGTTGTTGGACACGTCAGCCTCAGCTTCCGCGTCGGTGCGGCTTACTTTATCCAGAGCCAGGCGCTTCGCCTCAGGTTGGTCGTTGGGAGCTGATGGGGAAGAGGGATCCTCCAGGGGGCGTTTGCCGGATTGCACGTTGGTTGGAGAGGCGGACATCGTGGCTGTTCTGCGCTGTACTTTTCTTCACTTACGCGAGAAGAGGGCCGTGAATCAAGAATGAAATATGCTTTCTGCTTTCTTCTTTCTGTATTGGATCGTTTTATGTACACCAGAAGTTCCCAAGACAAGGTGCTGGTGCTGGCGATCGGGAGAGGGAATCTGGTGCTGTGGAGAGGTGGAGAGTGTGGTGGGTGATGTCGAGATGTGTAGATCAAATGGTGGGAAGGGTGGCTTTCCTGATGACCAGGGAGCTCGGGCAAAGAGAGCTAGGCTGTTTGATATCACTGGGAAGCTGTCGGGGAATGCTCCACTAAGAGAAGCGGAGAGGTGATGATGGGAGAGGAAGCCGAGATTGCGCCGGGGGAAGGTAAGGAAAAAGGCGTGGGCACGGAACTGCGAGAGACAAGGAAAAGTACCACCGATTTCCTGACCAGTAAAAAATTCCAAGGGGATCCGGGGGAGATGGAAACAAGAAGGAAAGGGAAGCGGAGTGAATTGGTAGAGAAGAGCAAGAGCGATGAGGTGAGGTTACGCGGGTGACATTGTGGCCTGAGGCCTGCAAATCACGTGTGGCCGCGACGCGGGTTTGTACTACTGCTTGCGGTTGTTTGTACTTCTCAATCGTACGTTGTGCTTGTCCGTTTGACAACCGTTGGGACGGCCAGTTCAATCCATAACTTCTGGTCTTTAATCGACAATGGAGATCTCTGAAACTACCGTGCAGAAGATCCAGAAATTCGCCAATAATCGGGCAGCGGCGGAGAAAGAGTCCACCAGGGAGCCTCTTAGTGCAACGGCCTTGCATGCCTATACCCGACGATTGGACACCACTCTGCGGGAACTTCAGGAGCAAGTACAGCGCCAGGAAGAGGAGTTGAATGAAGTATGTAATGCAAAGATTGCAACCAAGCCTGCAGCTAACGAAAGACCTATAGCTTCGAGAAGCTCGATCTCTGGATCTGCTGGATGATAATGACCCTTGGCAACGTGTCTCTAACGCGAGGAGGGTAAAGCGAGCTTATGACTCGTTACTCCAGGCCGATGAAGAGCTCCCAGTGACAGACTCTGTTTTGCCTTCTCTCATAGCGACAGAGGAAACGTCTCGCCAGATAAAAGAGAGCAAAGCATCTGTCTCAATTACCGCAGAGTCACTATCCAAAGATCGCGAGCGTCTGCAAGTGGAAGAAGCCAATCTTCGAGATTCTCGCTCAATTGCAGCCGGCTTATATGAGCGATTGCAAAGCATCCGAAACACCCAATCACGAAAGCAAAAGCAGACACCATCTCAAATCGGCCAGGAAATGGTCCGAGATCAGAAGAACAAGCACAAAACTCTTGATCGTTCCTCGAATGATTTGAAAGAGTCCCTAGATAAATTCATTGATGAAACCCTGGCCCCAATGCTAGCAGCAGAAGACCTCGGGGGCCCAACCGTGGGCGATGCGTTAGAGATATCGGATGCCACGCTTAACGCGGGCTACACAGCTCATGGAAAGCCGAAGAAGCCAAAACAGACTTCTGAAGCAAACGATGGGCAGCAGCGTATAGACCAATTCCTCCGGCAGAACGGGGACGGTTCGAGCGCTAAAAACAAGCGCGAGGGAGCTGCAACAGAGGTTCATGAGTTGCTAACTTCTCTCCTGGAGTCAGGAAACTCCTATGTGACCCTAGACCGAGACTCCGCGGTGTCAAGGTTCTTAGTGAGAGCTAAGATCGCTCAATTCCATCCAAGAGATGCTCGACGCTTGCGATTAATAGACTTCGGTCGTTCCCTGGGAGGATAATGCAATGCTCTGAAATAATGGACCACTTCACGTGTGAAAATGATATTATGTCTATCTAGATCCTAGTTGAATGAAGATGTACGAAAGTAATGAACTCAAGCACACATTCCATAACAAAATGCCATCAGACAATCCGAACAAAAGCCTTCGCATAAAAAGAAAAACGCCTATTGATGCTTTGTGCTCGTGAGACCCAATCGTTATCGAATTACAGGAGAAGAGAAATTAACATTAGAGAGGCATCATTCCAATCGTGGACGTGGGGGCTTTGGCTTTGGCGGATGTTTTGCGAGGAGCGGCAGATGATCGGCTCGGTGGACGACTGCTTCCGCCAGCTCTTGACTTAGCAGGCCCTTTAGCTTTCCAGCTGCCTGTCGAGCCTCCATTTTTCCGCCGTGGCTTTTTCGAGTATGGGCGCTTCCGGCCCTTAGAGCCAGTGATGATTGTTCTCGAACCAAAATCATCATCTGGGTCAAAACCAGGCGATGGCGGAGGAGGGAAATACCGACTAGTGATATCTTCGGTGGGCTCTTCCATAGGTTGATCAAGGTCGAAAGTGGACGCCGAATCCCCAAACAAGTCATCATCACTGTATTCATCACTACTACTCAGGTTGATGACATTGTGGTGGTTGGGATCCGGTACGACACCGTTGGAGTCGGCGTCGTCTTTCAATTCTTGGTACCGGCGCTTAGCATTGTCAACAAGCCTCAGTATTTGGCGACCATAACGCTTGACTTTGTCGTGATCAATGCCCGGAATCTTAGCAAGCTCTGACAAGTCTAGGGATTTATTAGCATGCAATCTTTGTAGCCAGTGCATGTCCGATCAGATCTTACCTCTTGGGAACTTGATCGCCATGACTCGCAATATGTTATCTGGAAACGGTTGCGCGCGAAGGCCCTTTTCAACAACAATCTAAACGCAATTAGCATCAATTCCGGCTTCCCATGTTCATCTTGAATCTGTGGAGTTAACTTACGTCTTGGAGGTATCGCTTTGCTGTGACCTCAAAGTCTTCCACCACCGCACGATGCAGATGATCGAGATTGTCCATCTGTTGGTCTACTGTGATTGGTGGTCCCATTTCATGACCCTTCTCTCGTTTTGTTTTGCCTGTGACTCTGATCGGCTCAAATCCATCGCTTTCATCCTCTGAAAAGTCGACCCGCGAGCTTGTCCGCTTCGTACGTGCCTGACGACGATCATTGGCAGACTGAACAGGTGAAGAGACCATAGTAGACTGGGGATAGCCTTGGCTGGCAGCCTTGCCTTTCGCTGCTGGCTGTGCACGAGACTTGCCTTTAGGCGAGACGCGGACCTGCAATTTCATCTGTCGCTGTCCGGTCTCAAAATCAGTAGCTCGACGGCCAAGGATTATGTACTGGACAGCAAAGTCTTTGCCATTGACCACATTGTCTTCAGCCAGGGCATCTTCACCTAGTAGTCGATAGAAGAGGCGTTCAACCTCTCCGCGCTCAAGGCTTGAAGCCTTTCCATACCAAGGAAGCTTGCGATGGGCAGGATCCTTAGGTCTCTTCAAGTCGCCCCTAAGGATATCGACGCAATAAAGCACAGTGACCTTGTCCCTCGGTGCTTGCTCAAAGCTTCGAACAATTTTGATAGCATAAGAGGCATATTCGGAGAAGTCATGCATCTCAAAGACCAAATCAGATTTGCAATTGTCACAGGTGTTGGTGCAGTCTTCTCGGCGGAAGTACTCATTAAAGTAAGCGAGCACTTGCACTCGTCGGCAATCACTGCGGTTCTCGCAGAATTGTACAACATTGCGAAGCATATGCTTTTGGCGGGCTTTTTGCTCGCCACTACCGTCGCCCGAATCAATCATTCGCTTCAGAGTCATGGTATCTCTGTAACTGTAGTAGAGGTAGCACCCCGATCGTTTCCCGTCACGGCCAGCGCGTCCAGTCTCTTGGTAATAACCCTCTAGACTCTTGGGAATGCTGTGGTGAATCACGAACCGTACATCAGGCTTATCGATACCCATGCCAAACGCGATTGTTGCGACGATAACATGACACATGCCTCTTTGCCATTCATTCTGTACTTTGGCTTTGTCCTCTGACTTCATGGCAGCATGGTAATGCTTGGCTTTGATGTTGTGCTTTTTCCAAAGAGCCTCGGCCACTCCTTCACATGTGTTGCGTGACAAACAGTAGACAATACCGCATTGGTTTCGATAAGATCCTTTAATGATCTCGGCAATGCCTGCTAGAACTTCGTCATTTTTACCTTTCGGCCTCACCTCATAGGTAAGATTCGGACGATTGAAGCTCTGCGTAAAGACCTCACAGCCATTCATCTTGAGGTTATGCATGACATCTACTTTCACATTCTCTGTGGCAGTAGCAGTCAATGCCATGACTGGTACGCCGGGAAACTTGGCTCGGATCTCGCCCAGTTCCTTGTAGTCAGGTCTGAAATCGTGCCCCCATTGACTGACACAATGAGCTTCGTCAACAACCAGTCTTGCAAACTTATTGCGTCGATGAAGCTTCTCAAGAGCTCTGACAAGAAGTTGGTTCTTGCTAATCATCTCAGGCGTGATGTATAGCAATTCCATGTCTTCGCCTCCTCCATTTGACAGTTCGCTCAAAATCCTGGCCCGTTCTGCTTTGTCGGTTTCGCCATTCACGATCATTGCATTGATGTTCAACTTGCGCAAATGAGAGACTTGGTCTTCCATCAAACTAAGCAAAGGCGAAATGACAAGAGTGATACCATTAGTACGGCCACTCATCACGACAGAGGGGAGTTGGTAACACAAGGATTTGCCACCTCCAGTTGGCATCAGAATGAAAGTGTCCTTTCCTCCGAGTGTTGCGTCAATAGCTTCAAGCTGGTTTGCTCTGAACCCGCGAAGGTGGAAACGATCCTTCAGAACAGTTCTCACTTCATGCGACCACGGATGGTTGGACCAAAATTGACTCCGTCCTGGCGATTTCTTCGGTGGTGGCATTCGAGACGAGTTTCCAGAAGTTTCAGCAAACACAGGGCGGCTTTGGGTTATGGGCTCTTGATACGGTGGTGCCTGAGGTTGGCTCATACTCTCGGCTGCTTCAAACATATCGTCATCACTGTCATTCCAATCAAACTCATCCAAGTCCATGATAGGGGATCCCATATTTCGGGAGATGCGGTTGTCATTCACTCTGGGGGGACTAGCCAGGGGTAGTTGTCTTTGAGGTGGCTGTCTTGGAGCCGGTGCAGCCCATGAAGAACTCATTTCAGGCATTTGTGACGTTATAGAACTCTCGAGCTGGTTGCGCATGGATGTTGGCCGCGGTTCCGCGGATAAGCGAGGAATTGGTGAATCGCTCGGGACACGTTCTGAGTCTTTCAAGTCAAATATCCTGGACCCAGGAAGGAGTTCCCGGATCTTGCTCTCGATTTTTTCCAGCTCTGCTTCGACTGCTCGACTCTGGGCCAACTCTTGAGGCATTGTTGAGGGATCTAGCCCTTGCGATATAGCCTGTATTAACTTTTGCTTGAACCCCTCTTTTCGAGACATGCACGCATGGTAGGAGGCCTTTTGCGTTTGGAGTGTTTCAATAGCTTCGATACGAGATACAAGATTCTTGTTCTCTGCAATGACCTCAGGGGCAGTTTGACCTTGCATTGCTTGAGTGTAGACGAATTCCGAGTTGGTCTTCAATGTATTCTTCAGTTGTGAGATCGCGTCCACTAAAGACTCAGTCGAAAGAGCCACAAAATTGAGGACATTTTGGTCTTTCGGCTGAGAGCTAGGGATTGTAAGTCCCGGCGATGGCTGGCTTGGTTGCAAGGTTCTTTCATTCGCTTTCGAAATTTCCTGTGTCGCTTTTCGTAGCTCCTTCTTGGGCGATTTCTTGGGTGACTTCTTGCTAGATGATTTTTTAGGAGGCTTCTTCTCGGAAGTCTTCTTTTCGCTCTCTGCAGGGCTCATCTCGGGAAGTGTCGGATAGAGTCCAGTGTCATCTATAATCATATTATCAACATCTTCTGCCTCGAGCCAGCTATCGAATGCGTCTTCGTCGTCCGAGTCTGCAATCACATTCTTCTGGCTGCGGGGAGGAGTTGAGCTGATCGCCTTTGAGGTATTTGCAGGTATATGGGCGACAATATTCTTTGCAGACGGTGATCGATCGGCTTTGGAAGGATTTCGGACTTTATTTGCGTGTTTCGAGGGAGAGAGGAGATCAGAGGTATACTCTTCACTCTTGCGTTTCTTCCCACGCTTCTCTTGAGGCGAATCGCGCGTTCCAGGCTCATCGTCCCAAAGTCTTCGTGGTTCAACAAATTTGGCTGGAGACGGGGAGAGGAATCTCTCGGGATCTCCTGTCAAGTCGATAGATTCAATATCCTCGAATTTGATGTCGCGTCGAAGCGGGGTTGTTTTTATTCGATCATTTCTCGATGCTGACGGCGGCACTTCCAAGCGCGAAGCTAGATATCAGATACGGTTAGTCATGAAACATAGTATGGAAGATCAATTATCAGAAAACCACTGTCTACCCACCTTTGGTCTTCGACTTTGGACGGGATTCATTCGAGGTCGAGGGCGATTCGTCTTCCCATGTGTCAGGGCGGCTGATCAGCCGATGCTTCCTTGTCGACAAGGAGTGTTCGTTTGTTTTCGCCATATCCCCATCGCCCGCATTATCGTGCTCTTCCACAATTGCCTCGAGTAGATCGCTTTCGTCGGATGGGGGGGTAGGTTGTTGCGAAACGCGTGCGTGTTCAATGGGAGGAGCTTCGCCCGAAAGCAGTGGATTCGAGGAAGAACTCTGTGTTAGCAGCCATCTAAGATGCACGGCTAAGTTATTTCTCGTCATGGGGGCGTCGCCAGCGCATGGCTCAGTGCTGTGCTCGATCGGATTCATTTGTATCGTCGCGACAATCGCTCCATAGACGCGTCGGGCACGTGGGCGGTCAGCGCCCAGGGCGTTGCACGCGCATTATGTATGGGTTGCTCCAAGAATTGCGAGTTAAATTAGGGTAAAGTATGCGTTGAAATCGAATATTCAAATTTCTCAACCCATTTAAATTAAATACTAGGTCTATGAAGCTTACCACAAAGTCAGTGGTGTTCTGCCCCGTCGAAATGGGATCAACATATTCTACAAAGCGCCGGGCCGCATATCGATGTGGGGAAGCAACTTTTTTTTATGCCCCGCCAACCTTTCTTCGAGCTGGACAAAAATTTGCCCAAAGGTCAATTTCACCATGGGCAAGAAAGACAAGAAGTCTGCCGAGCACAAGGCGCGCGTTGCTGCAAAGCAATCGAAAAAGTCGGCTCAAAAAGATAAAAAGTCCAAGGCAAAAGGCAAAGACGTCGATAGTGACGCCGAAGATGCCGACCTTGATTCCATTCTTGCACAGTATGCTGAGGAGCAAGCCAAGTTCTTGAAGGTCACCGAAGTGGTTTCAGATCCTCCAGCACACCGATCTTCGGCTACAGTACTTGCATCTCCATCCAATCGAAATGAATTGCTATTATTTGGCGGAGAGTACTTCGATGGAACCCACGCAACGTTCTACAACAACCTTTACGTCTATCTAATTGATCGAAGTGAATGGAGAGAGGTTACTAGTCCTAATAGCCCACTGCCGCGAAGTGGTCATGCATGGTGTCGTGGCGGCAACAGCGGAGGTGTATATCTGTTTGGAGGTAAGATAGACATGGCGGAAGCCCGTTAAATGGATGCAGGAGCCTCGTTTCTGACACATAACAGGAGAATTTTCATCTCCCAAACAAGGCACATTCTATCATTACAATGACTTCTGGCATTTGGATCCAGCCACCAGAGAGTGGACTCGCCTGGAGAGCAAAGGCAAGGGACCACCGGCACGGAGTGGTCATCGAATGACCTACTGGAAGGTACGACAAGCGTAGATGTTCTTCGAAAGAAAACGATCAAGCTAACCTCCGCTTAGAACTACATCATGGTGTTTGGCGGATTTCAAGATACGTCCCAGCAAACCAAGTACCTGCAGGATCTCTGGATTTACGATTGTAACCAGTATACTTGGCACAACCCCACTCTTTCAATTGCATCACAAAAGCCAGATCCCAGATCGTCTTTCTCGTTTCTTCCCCATGAGACCGGTGCAGTTATCTACGGCGGATATTCTCGCGTGAAAGCCAATGTCAACGCAGGCGGTAAGCAAAAAGGCGGCGCTCAAAAGACGACTATGAAGCCTATGGTTCACCAAGATACCTGGTTCTTGAGAATCACCCCACCTGCTGCTGATGCCGCTGCTAATGTGGGACCTGCAATCCGCTGGGAGCGACGAAAGAAGCCTGCCAACACGCCGAACCCATCCCGCGCAGGCACAACTATGGCATACCATAAAGGACGAGGAATCATGTTTGGAGGTGTCCACGATGTTGAGTTGACAGAAGAGGGTATCGATAGCGAGTTCTTTGACTTGATGTTTGCCTGGAACACCGATCGAAACAGATTCTTTCCCCTGAGCCTGAGAAGACCTCGTGCTCCGGGTAAGAAACAGCAAGCAAACCAAGCAGCCAAGTCTAAAGACAGAGCGAAGGCAGACGAGGAGGAGCTGCTCAATAACTTGAAGGCATTGGAGGCGAAGGGTGGAATCCAGGTAGACGATGACGATGATGAGTTTATGAAAGCCAGCGCCCCGAAGGATGAGGAGCCGGTCGAACCTAGCAAGCCTGCGATTGTGCATTTTGAGATGCCGCATCGCCGTTTCAATGCTCAACTTGCTGTGCAAGACGATACTTTGTTCATCTACGGAGGAACCTTCGAGAAGGGTGATCGTGAATTCACTTTCGATGACATGTACTCTATTGACTTGGTCAAGCTTGATGGAGTGAAGGAGATTTTCTACAGAGAGCCCGAGAACTGGAACCTCCTGGATGAAGCAGAAGACAGTGACGAAGAATTGGACGACGATGACGATGACGAGGAAATGGATGACGAGGATGAAGATGCGATGTCTCTTGATACCGGATCCCCTGCGCCGACTGAAGTCACCGTCCCCTCTGTCACCCAAGAAATGCAGCAATTGGATGTGGAGGAGCAAGAACCCGAGGCCCCTGTCGACGATGGCCGGCCACAGCCGCGACCATTTGAGACTCTTCGTGAATTCTTCAACCGCACTTCTGAGGCATGGCAAAATACTCTTCTTGAAGCTTTGAGACTCAAGGGACAGGCCGAGGGTAAGACTGTCAAAGAGTTACGAAAGGCTGCATTTTATATGGCCGAAGAGAAATGGTGGGATAGCCGAGAGGAGATTATGGCTCTGGAAGACGAGCAAGAGGCTGCTGGCATTGGAGAGGTTGTTAGTATGGCTGATCGAACCGAGAATGTGGGTGGAGCCGGTCGCCGCCGTTGAGACTCAAACATCAAAATCATATTATTAGTATCTATTAAAATATATATCATGTGCCTTGTCAAATTAGGTCTCTCCTGTAAGCTTGCTTGCTTGCACAGAATGACTATTCAGCTACCTGAGCAAGAACCTTAGCAACAATTGGCAGATCTCTGTCTACTTCAACCCTCCAGTTCGAAATGGCAATTCTAGTCGCTGGGGCTCCTGCCCAACTGCTCCCAGACACAAAAACCCGAGAATTTTCATTGATTTTGTTGGCCAACTCTTTGTTCAAGCCATCGTCATTTGCTCGGAACAGGACACACATAAAAGTTTGGTCGACAAGCTCGGCTTTCGATTGCGCTGAAGGGAGAGCGGTATATGCTGGATGGTCGAATATCCACTCATAGATAGCCCTGGCAAGTCGAATCTGGCGTTCGAGCATCTGCCGATATCCGTCTCTTCCGTAAGAAAGCAAGGATGCATATACTGGCAATGCTCTGAATCGGCGAGAGTTTTCAAGCCCAATGTTTAATGGAGAGGGAACTGAAGGACCTGAAGAAGCCCCTGCAGTCAGATAGGCCGCATTCGCATTTTGAAAGACTTGGAATGCCAAGTTTGGATGACGGACAAAGAAGAAGCCGCAATCGTAAGGGACGTTGAGCAATTTGTGGCCATCACCAGTGATAGAATCCACAAGTTCAAGTCCCGCGCCACCCTTCTTGATTGTCGCAAATTCTGGGCTCTCATCCAGGGCCCTGGTGAATATACCAAATGCACCATCGGCGTGAATCCATGCACCGTATTTATCACACAAGCGGCGAATCTGTTGAATCTGCTCTAGCCCAGAAGTCGCAAAGCGGCCAGTATTGACCTCTCCACTAGAGATTGCGACGATGCTTACTTTGTCTGTTCTGGCAAGCTCTTCTTCCAGTTTCTCGAGATCAAATTGGAGAGGATCATCTGCTTGGCAAATATTCTTGACATTGGCACGACCAATGCCTAGAACACCAGCAGCCTTGACCAGCGAGGAATGTGGAAGAGTAGATAAAACCTGCACGCCGGAGAGACCTAGGGCATGCAAGACCTCGAATAATCCATGCTCGCCAACGCTGCTGACTTGGCTTCCTTTCCGGTCTGCCGCTTTTTGAAGTACGAATTCACGACCGCAAGCGAGCCCGAGGATATTACTTGCTGTGGCACCGGTCGTAAAAGTACCATTGTGCCAATCTGCACGAGGCAATCGGAACAGGTCCGCAAGTAAGCCTAGAGCTTGATACTCCACATCTGTGACAATAGAGTGATTGGACAAGTGGACCTGGACGTTCTGGTCGTAAGCAGACACCACATTATCCGCGAATAGCGCAGCGGGAGTAGTTCCTCCCGTTACGAAGCCGTAATAGTTGGGGCTTATGCTGCCTCCATTGAAAGCAGGCACAATGTCCTTGGTGATGTGACTTTGGACAGGCTCCAGCCCAGCTCCAGAATCAGGGAGAGTAGTAGGAAGAGATGACCGGGCTCGAGCTAGGCTTTCGGCAGAGGGAAGCACACCGGATTCCCACGGCCCTTGAGCCACATTCCATAAATCTTGGAGATAGTTGTCTGACATTTTTTGAAGATGGACTCTCAATAATGGCTTTGCTTGCCCATTTATACCCCAAGCCGGGATATGGGCATAGATAGAGGTCGGGATCTGTGACTGAAGGATCGCGGGCGGATGGACCTCCCTAAAGTGGTTACGGGCGATCTTTATCTCGCCGAGACTGCGGAGTGGCTCTCGCTGAACACTCCGAGAGCAATGCCAGCACGCAATTCATTGATGATTGTCTTGGCTTTAAGTTCGGAAGAAGCTTAGATTAAGTTAGATAAAATATGCAGACTAGCTTAGGGTAATATTGCGCTCGCTCTGACCACGTGGGTCATCATGATTCATAACAATCCTCTAGGAGGCTACGATAAGATGATGTTCCACCCAATTGACCTATATGTCAGGAATATTAAAACATCTAGCGTAGATTCTGCTCCATTGTACCCTTAGGATATAACTCCATGGTATATTGCACAGGGTGAAACAGCCGCCGGTGTAGACGCGGGTGCCGAAAGCCACCAAACTCACCAAACTGCGGCACCGTGGGGCTCCCCGGTGCTCGACAAGTGTCAGTTATTCGGGGGCTTTCTCGCAAATACACTCCGCTCTTTACTCCCATGCCAAACCATGGCCGCCAAAATCGTTGAGAATCGATTCCACAATGTTCCAGGTTGGCCCCGCTGGTTATTCGACGCGTGCTATCTCCCCCGTGAATGCTGACCATCAATGATCCAGGCAAGCTGCGGGTTGCTGAGTGGTTCTTCGATGTCCCTGTCGACTACAGCAAGCCCAGCAATGGCTCTCTGAGACTGTTCGCTCGCAGTATCACGCGCTTCAATAAGCCTGTCGAGCCTACTAAGGATGAAGATAAACTTCCTTGGCTTGTGTACCTGCAAGGCGGCCCAGGTTTTGGTTGCAGTGCCCCGCAAAACTATGGCATGGTCGAGCCGGCACTTTCGAAAGGTTATAAAGTATGTCACCACATATGAGTATATGGGAGTATATACTTTTCTGTACCCTATTTTCTGTTCATCTTCTAATATTATCCTCAAGGTTCTGTTTCTAGACCAGCGTGGAACGGGAATGAGTTCAACCATCACCGCTGGTACTCTAGCTCGTCAAGGAGACGCCATTAAACAGGCCGAATACCTCAAACATTTCCGTGCAGATAACATTGTCCGGGATTGTGAGGCTGTTCGTCTTGCGCTGACTGCTCGGTATCCCGAAGAGGAGCGTAAATGGAGCATCATTGGCCAAAGTTTCGGAGGCTTCTGCGCCGTCACTTATCTTTCCCAATTGTGTGTTCCTCCGGATGATTTTCTAATGCTAAAACCAGGAGTAATTGCTTATGATCTATCCAACTAGCCCCGAAGGACTCCGAGAGGTTTTCCTTTGCGGCGGCCTGCCGCCGCTGGTCGATGAACCAGACCCTGTCTATTCTCGTACTTACCGTATGTGCACTGGGTCTCACTCGGAGTCTTTACTAACAGTCCACAGAAAAGGTTGAAGAGCGGAACGAGGCATACTATGCCAAGTTCCCCGAGGATGTAGATCGAGTTAAGAAAATTGTGCAATACTTGTCAGCTAATAAGGTGGCATTGCCTTCTGGGTGGTTGACTCCAGCTCGTTTCCAGCAACTCGGCATCATGTTTGGCTTCCACGGTAAGACTAATTTTGTCCAATGGCATAACTATTTACTAACCATTGTTAGGTGGAATTGACGCTATGCATGGTAATTTTAAAACTGCAATTCATCTGAAAGCTCAAGTCTAACTCTACGACCCAGAAATCGTGCTTCGGGCATGGAATGACCTTGAAACATTCGGCTCATTGACCCTCCCAACTCTGGCTACAATTGATGGCAATGGAGGCATGGATAAAAACATAATCTATGCTGTCCTTCACGAAGCAATCTACTGCCAAGGGTAAGTTTATTATGATTTGAAACGTGCCCCAACTGACTCGGTATCAGAAAATCATCACGCTGGTCTGCAGACAGGCTTCGTGCCGCAAGCCCCAAGTTCCAGATCAGCGATTCTCAGAACGAGATCTACTTCACTGGAGAGATGGCAAGCCCCCCTTAATAATTATATCATCCCCAAAAGCTAACTCGGTCGATTCTAGATTTTCCGGGACATGTTCGAGTCCTATGCCGAGCTGAACCAGGTTCGGGAAGCCGCTGAAATACTGGCTTCCAAGACCGACTGGCCCCCTCTTTATGATGAGGCAAAGTTGGCTGAGAATGAGGTCCCTGTCTATGCCGCAACTTACATTGACGACATGTACGTGCACTATGAGCTAGCCTCTAACACGGCTTCCAAGATCAAGGGTACCCAGCAGTTTATCACGAATTCGATGTACCACGATGCTCTTCGGAGTAGATCTGGAGAGGTGATGCGCCAGCTTCTCAATCTTCGGGATGACTCCCTGGATTAAGTCACCGCAGCCTCGTGTGTGTCTCTTGATGAGGCTGGGCCTGAAGTTGTAGATCACCAACTGTCATGAGATGTGGGAAAGATCGAATGTGGGGAATATGATCTATGCAATGAGTGAATCGAAAGATACTCAAGCAAAAAGATTTAATCATGTGTATGATGAAAGCTAAGTATGTGCAAGGTGTTGCTGAAGTCCGTTAATATCTACCTGTTAGACGTTTGAAGGCGCAGATGTCATTAGAATACCTAGTCAATGTTAGCTTCTGTACGCACGACGGAAAATTTTATACGTACTGCACCCCCGATTATAAACAACCTCTCTTCCTCTTGATGTACCCACTGGGTTATCTTGCTTGCGCCTTGTACCAATGCGTTTCTATTGACATTCGGATCGGCAACGCAGTAGAATTCAAAAACAGGGGTCACCCAGGCAAAAGAGCTTGCCGATCTAGAGACGCTGTGGTGTACCTTCACATTGGTACGTTTGGCATGTATACTTTGATGAAGATTGTTGTATATTGACATCAATCTTTTGCAAGTCAGAAACTCGGATTGTAAAGAAATCGAGGTTATTTTGTTCCACATACCTTCGCCGTCGAGATACTGATGTGAAAGCGGGCGCAAACGAGGACATTGTGAACTGGACGTTTGCCCTTGACTTGTAAAGAAAATGATGTACAACCGTGCCAGGAACAATGTCGGCAGTGCGTGGTCTCCCTTGATCTATGGCATTCTTGATCACTTTTAGGGAGCCATTCTTCTCCAGTTGCTAGAAATTGTCAGTAAGATCGACCCATCAGTATTAGTCTGAGGGGCTACATACCTCGACAAATGTGTCGCGCATCTCCTTCATCTCAAAGAAGCTCTCTTTATTGGGACTGATCAGGACTATCGCAACAGATTCGTCCTTTGATATTTCCTCATGTTCGTCGATGTTTTCGCGAAGATCGAGAAAGCTGACGTACATGTATAGGTACCCACTACTGTTGAATCCAGGCAAGCACACAGGAATCCAGCTCTCTCCACCCCCGGCTTTGACACCATCGGCTTCGAAGATCATGTTGAAAAGCAATTGGAGATCTCCAGGATGCAGCGAGTGCTTTTTAGGGCGTACAACACTCACGAGCCGACCACCTGCAACAACGAGACCGTACAGAAGATTGCTATCCTTAGTCTTCAGAAGCGCATTGTTGATGGACTGCCTATGCTGCTTTCGGATTTTGAGACACTCCAGGGCTGATAGCAATGTGGATGGCGAACCCCGAGTGAAACTATCAGCCAAGGATGAGAGAAGTGTTTCTGACCCTTGGAGTGGTCGTTTAAGGTCCGTAGATGGCCGTACGGAGAACAGATGTGTAAGTGATGGAAGCGTTAAAGTGGAAAGAATCTGCATGTATAAAGCTTCCAGTTGGAGACGCAGTTGATTGTCGCTCTCCCTCATACGACTAATAGCAACCAGATGCAGGGGGCCGCGAGTCACAATCGCAAACTTGGTATCTCCGGTGGAGAAACTTCGGAGATGATCTTCCGAATCTTCGTAGAAGGAGATAATGGTCTGGATGACACCAACATAAGTAGATATCAACCCGCCATCGCCATGTCGTGTCCAAATGGGCTTCCCAGCTGCAGACAGAATGAGGTAATGTTTCTGTTTTTGCTTCCAGGACTCGAGAAGCAGTTCTGCCATGAGTTAGATCTGAGTACTATGAAGAACATACTTCGTTTGAGACACACCTTCATTCCCTGCGTCTTCATCAACCTCGCCGACTGGGTCAAACTCAGTCAAAAAATGGGCATCATCCACATCATCACCAGGAAACTCGGCGAAGTGCAGCAAACTTGCGGTACTGGAATGAGCTCCAGGGGCCGAGGCTACGAAATCTTTGAATATTGAATCCATATCCCCGTTGTCGCCATTTGGGATTGAGCTTCGGATACTCGCCGAGTCGCCAGCATCGCTAGTGGCCCGCGATCTAGCAAGCTGATTCAAGCTTGCCTTTGCTTTGGGTCCTCGCGATATGCTCCGGGCAGCAAGTGTAGAATATGCGCCATTTACCCCCTCTGGTACTTGACCATCGACATCTGCTCGAGAAACGGCCGTCGTAGCCTCAGATTGTAGCGCTGCGCGAGATGCCGGTTCATCGTTCAACAGACTAAGCGTGGTCGGCCTCGGGGGCAAAGGTGGTCGCCGGCCCTCCGGACTAGGGCTACGACCCCTAGTCACTTCCTCCGAAGTCGAATCTGTTGGATCGACAGATTTCATCGTGATAGGGCCATCGCCACTGTCACTCTGATCGCCTGGATGCGACATACTCTTCCCCGCTTTAGGCGTGCGCTTGCGGACGCAGT